>BMAO01039681.1:0-46636 GCA_019973975.1 Trichonephila clavata
AAAAATGACGAGTTACAAACATACCAGGAAGCGCAAACTTTCATTGGTTAAAATTAATCAGGTAAATTTCAGGGCGATTTTCTCCTTTTGATAAAGAGTTTATAAAATTATCATCCCCCCCCATAAACTGATTTTCCCCCCTCTCTTCTAAATTCGCAAATCCTCGCCTTTGTAGCTTAAAGATTAATTTCATAATTTTGTTAAGCACAAATGTAAACAGTGTCGCGAAAGTAAATTTCTCCTTTCACAATAAAATTCTCGGAAACCCCAAATTCTCGGGAGGAAGGGGAGGGGGATTGTTTTTGGAATAATAAAAACTTTTTTTCTAAGCAAGATATTCCTCATGACAAGGATAAGAGAATTCATTGATATACATATAAATATACTTCACATTTACAAGATCACAAAATATCGAAGTGGACTGCAATGAAAGGTTACTGGATATATCACATGCTTTTCCCCAGCAAAATGTCAATAATTAACACACGATAAAAACAAATATAAATCTACCATTAAGAGTGCATTAAAAATGCTTCATAATACATTATTATCCCTATTTCAAAATGCCTTCAATAACTGTAGGTCATTGTATCTTTCATTAGATACAGGAGTTACCATTATTTCGTAAATATTAATCAAATTAATTACAAAAGCAATGGAAACAGTAAAAAGTACATCCTATTCGAAGAGTCAATAAATAATATTAAACACTATAAAAAATATATTTATCTTCCTATTTTGAAGTTGGTAAATTACATACGTTTTATTTGGTCGCACAGGACCTTTTACCATTATTGAAATCAAGGTGTACGATTCCATCTGGGAAAGACACCCTACATAGCAATCAAGAAAATTTATAAAAACAACAACCAGGATTGTAGAAATAAAATTGCATATTCAATATATATATATATATATAAAAGACCAAACGTCACGTAGTAAGTTTTATCGCAACAACAACAAAACAAGAAACGGAATATAGCAATAATAACAAAAGCAATTTTCTAATAATAACATCGTTATTAAAAACACAACTGTGGACAATCAGCGCACCAGCGAGCGCAGATTGGTATAATGATAATCATTACAAAATTACTATACATATATATATAGGGTAAGAATGACTTCAATATTTTTTTTCATTATTTTCTCTGTAAAAATGTAGATGTGTCCATGTGCTTTTGTGGGTACGAGGAGGCCAAATGATGAGGGGAGGGAGTAGACATGTGGAATTTGGCCAACGGTGCCTGCAAAAGGTCTGTAATTTCTCTTCAGTCAGCAAAAATATAAGGTATCAACCTGGCCAGAGTTCGGGGTGATCTATCAACGTCAGAAACATTACTACCTAACACTGAGGTGCAGTACATAATTTTCCCCACAGATCAATCACGGAAATAAAAGAAAAGAAGTTAAAACTAGCATGAAGGGAGAGAGTGGGATAAAAATATTCCAATTGGTGACTTTTGAGACGTGCGTTTGTTTCGTGGAGAATGTTGGAAGTTAACATTTACTTCTTTCACCCCTTCTCTAACCCTTTTTAACATCGGCGATAGAAATCGGCTGCAATGTTGCGGCTATTCCAAGAAAACCTCCAGGGGAAAAAAGTAATTTTAAATGCATTAAGAGATATAACCAGAAGGATATTTATGATTATGTTGGTCAAGAAAGGATATGTGCGCAGTTAATGTGCGCATAAATCACGACTTTTATAAACCACGATTCATCTAGCTGTTAAAACATTTCATTTATTAGGCTGGAATGGTGTAAGCGAAAAATAAATAAAATCAAAAGTAATAAGAGTACAATAACGATATCAAATATTTTACAATATAATTGTTTCGGATTAGAAGATAACAAACTAAACTATCGAAAGTTATACGCTTTATATGGAAACTTCTTATAAAACCTCAATCGAATAATTAATCACTTAATATGATGAGCAGTCAATTTGCAAGCATTTGGAAGAAATTCAAAAAAGTGGGAGCCATTTTATATAACCTATTGCAACATTGAAATTTGATCGATTACTTTATATTCACATGTGACTATGTAAATAATTACTACTTGAGCATTCGTAAAAAACGTTTCGTAAAAAAAACTTTGCAGTTTTATACGAAAAAATACGTTTTTGATATATGGAATTTTTATATTGATATTCAATTATTCTAAATATATTTATACGAAATAATGCTCAGTGCGTCAAAACCCTTGATGTTAAAATGATCAGTTCTTGTCTTAGAATAATATAATTCCGATTTTAATTGGTTAAAGCAGTGGTCCTCAAACTGTGTTCTACGGAGGGGTTCAACGAGTCAAAACAAAAATTCGAGAAGAAAGTTATATATGTGTAAGCAAAATAGATTTACATTCATTCTCTAATGGAGTTGAGAAACCTAGATCACCAATTAGTTTTTATTGAGAAAAATTTAATATATAATATTATATTAAAATTTTTTAACGATAAACAAATAGATTACTTTTTAAAGTTGTCTTTACATAAAGTAATTATAACATGTTGATTACCTTAAGGTATGTTTTTCAAAGGGTGGTATAGGTGTCCTCGAAAACGCCTTATAGTTCTAAGGGTTCCATGAGTTGATAAAATTTGAAGACCACTGTGTTAAAGTATTAATTAAGGTTTCACGCCCTTATTAAAAAGAATAAAAACATATGGAAGTATTATAAGATTTTAGTTTCGTATAATTCAGCCGATACTCAACCTGCGGCCCACCGAGCCTTTTTTGAGTGGCCCGGTCATAACCCATTTCGCTCTGAGAAATTCTTTTATTTAAGACAATGTATTAAAAATTTGGTGGAAATTCTTTGACAAAAACTCAAACATATCAATTTTGCTTTTTTGCTGTCGATGTCGTACGGCTGCGAATTGATATTCTTTTTCTATTTGTAACGGTTATGGCTAATGATAACACAACAGTGGAGTAGTTATAATTTTATGGGTGGAACTAATTTTGAACAATTTTTCATATCTTGCAAGCGAAAAATATTCGAACGATTTGGAGGTAGACTGTTTTGTACTGAAACACAAACTTGGATCAATATTTGTTTGAATTTGTCACGAAAGTGCTGTATTTAAAAAATACCAATAAACAAGAATCATTCAATGACACTTTTCTTTTTTCAAGAGGTGATAAATAGGCTTTATTGAATATTCTTTGCAACAGCAACAAAGTGTTTTGTCAGTGGCAGTGTCACAGTAGAAACTAAGACATCATAAGAAATTTGTTATATTATTGGTAATCATATGGAACTGTTTATTGATGCAAAAATTGTGAAAGAGTGTTCCTTAAATGCTTCCAATTCAGTGTTAGTGACAAACGTAAAAAAACAATAATTAAAAAAAGAAAAACAGGAGTTATAATATTTTGATCAATGTTTCATATTTTAAATTTTCAATGTTATCTCGGTCTTAAAGCATCCCCCCCCCGTCTAACCTCATGTTGCGGCCCACGTAAAATAGCTAACCTATGTATGCGGCCCGCGTGAAATGGCTGACATATGTATGATGCTCAGCAGAAAAAATGGTTGAGTACCCTTGGAAAAATTGAACAAATATTATACTGCATTTTTTAACATCTTCCAATTGACTTTCCCTCCACAGTTTTTATTGAAAAATAGGTTATAGACAAGAAATATAACTAACAATATGTGGTAGTTAATTTTTAAAATAACTCTTAAAACAGCACATAATTTTAAAAGAAAAATAAACCCTATTACTATACAGAGGAAGATACAAAAGTCATGCTATTAAAAAACACAAACGGTCTGTGAAAACAAAGCGTTAATAATGAACTCAGGACACAACAAAGAGATACACCTTTATTTTTTAACACCCCTCCCACAAACGCGTCAAGCACCAATCAGTAACGTCAGTCCTAAATAGAATTTCAGGAAATTTGAAGCGGAATCCACCAAGCATAGAAAGAGCAAGCAATAAATTATATTTTATGTCATTTTAACTCTCCCGGCGTCTTCTTCGTGCCACAACCAACACCTGGCGAAATTTACATGCAAAGACATTGCGTGTAATAAAAGACGATATATCATCAGGTCGAACATTTCCAATGTTATTTATTCTACTTTTTTAAAAAAATCCCCCATCCCCTATCACGCACCAGAATGAGTTTTATGGCAATCACACAAAGTGCGAAGTTCCCGTGATTTCTCACAGGAATTTTCGCATACCGGATACGTTTTATTTGAAATAACATTCTTAATAAAAATACCAAACAAGAAGCGACAATGAGTCCTTTTTCAGTTTAGGGGTGATGTTCACGGCTTGCTTAAAAAGCTTTGTTCGGCTCCTGTCACGTTCAGTCGTCATAGATTTAAATTTAACTGCTGGATGGGAACAATAGTCTTTTATTGGTGATGTCCTTCGTGGAAGTGTTTGCTCATTGGAACCTGAGATTTCGCGTGTGGTAATAAAAACTTGAAAAATGAACATGTTCAAAAGTAATTTTAAAAATAAGAGATAGACGAAATTCCGGGAAATATACTCATCGAGTGATGTGCATAGGAAACTGAGCTCGTCATTTGCATACGCACTGAAACTGTTCAACGTCATCGAATAACTTTTAAAGGGGAGAGGAAAAAAATCACCATGAATCTCGACATCTCGTAGTAAACTTAAAATGCTACAATAAGGTAGGTGTTAAACTCAAAGGCTAACTTGGGCCAAATATAAATATTGATTTATAAAAATAATATTATAAAAAATCAATATTTATATACAATGGCGCACACAAGGGGGTGTCCTGGAGGCCCGGACAACCCCCAAAGCCCTTGAGCTTTTTTTCGATTGATAATAACCCTATATATATATATATATAACGTAAAATTTACTAAGTACATGTAATTAACAATTTATTTTACTAATTAATGCAAATTATTAATTCAATAAGTTATTATTTTAAACTGTTTTTTGTTAACAAAATCAAAAGAATCAATTGGTGAGGCATGATACGAGTTGGGGGACTTTGGACCATGGACTCCCCCCTCGAAAATTTTTTATATGCGCTACTGTTTATATAGAAACGTAGTTTTATTTCAAATAATATTTTACTATTATAATAAACATATATACAAAAGAACAAGAAAACTTTTATGCTTTTTTACGTCCCAACACTTCATATCACTTTTCTGCTGCAATCTTTCCTATTTCTAGAGAAATTTTGAAATTTTAAAGTGAGTGAAGTGAAATGAATAAATAAAGTAAATAAGTAAAATACATAAAAAAAAGGAAAAAAATACAAAAATAATTGAATTGAATGAAATGAAAATAAAGAAACTCCGAACACTTAGTTTCAACGATCTGATAAAACATACTTGAAAAAAATTTCTATGTAAATCAATTATTATTGTCTTTTAGTATTTTATGGAAAAAAAAAATTCTGCCAGCTATTAAACAAGACAAAAAATCAAGTAATGCGATTTCATGACAACCATTTAGGATATTTCAAATTAATTTTGGCTCACAGAGCCTACAGAAAAATGCTACTTTTTAATTTCTGTACAGACGTAAGAAAAACTTCGTAAAATTATTTCATTAAGATAAAATTTCATTTCCATTTAACTATCCATTCATTCAATTGAATAGAATTTCTATTTTACGTATTCTCCCTTTCACTTGTTTCAATCGATTGCATATTTTTTAAAAAATTATAACATTTATAATAATTTTGCAGCCTTCAATAAAACCACAGGCACGTTAAAGGTACAGTAAATAGTTACAAAATTGCGCAGCAATTTTATTTACGTTCTTTGAATAAAATCATTACTGCAATATATATTTGTACGATTTCGCATTTCAATGTTATACAGTTTCCATTTTCCAGTTTTTTTTAAAGTACTTAAGTAGATATACGTAATTCTTTTGTTTGAAAATTACATTATTACTGAATTTGTTCAAACGTATTTTCAAAATTGAATTTTTTTCCTCATCTCCATAAAACATTTTCTATAATTAAAAAATGAAAAAAATATTGTTTTCCTTCATACACGTGTTATTCATACATAAATGAATAAAAAATTATTCATTCGCGTATTTAAGAACTATTTAATTCAATTTAAAGGGTAAGTTAACTTATTCCCAGTAATTTTAAAAATAAAAAAATATTTTTTAATATCGATTATAATTTTTCCACAACCTGAATTTATTTTGACAATTCGATTAACAACTTTTAAAAACCGAATTTTAATTTAATTGTATATCATAATTCGCGCGTTTCATATATAAAAATAAAAGCCACCTTGGGGGGGGGGAATCTTTTTAAAATTCATAAACATATCTAAAAAAAATATTCTTCTAATATAGACACACACAAACAGCCATTCCAAGATGAGTATAAGATTCTTAAGTAATTACCCACACCACAATTACGCGAACAGATAATTAACTCATAAATAGACATTTTGAAAAGACAGAAACAGACGTAATTACCATTATTCATTTCTATACACGAGAAGTAATTATGTGACACCCTAAACAATACGGAGAAATAGAATCTAACGAGAAATTTAAGTAGCGACAGTAAGGAAAGAACTCAACTCTTCTCCACTCTTGGAATTCCAAAAAGAAGAATTTTGCAATAAATACTTTCCTAAACGGTTTTGCTAAGCCGCTAAACAAAGCGCAGAATGCTAAAAATGCATTCAGCAAGGCAAGGGGAAAAAAAAGGAGGTAGTGTGTTTCAAATATGTAAAACTATTTTAATTTGACATCTGAGAAAAGTGTCGAGCAATTATATACTAAGATATTGTGTCCTCTCGCCTGTTTTTATATCACTTGAACTGTCAGCCTGAAAGTTCCGAATGAGTTGTAAAGTACAGAGAAATTGATCTCATTTAATTCTAAACAGTAAAATGAAAAGTGTTTCGGAATTTTTAAAATGCTTGATGAAATAAATGCTCAGTGAAACTGAAGCAAGGAATTCTATCCAATATTTTTTCCTCCCCCAATTTTACACCCTTCATTATATGACAGCCAACCTACCTCTGTCAAAAGAGAAATTCAGTTAGGGATATAAGGAAGGTTGGTAGGGGGGGGGGAAGACTTGCCTACGGGTTTTAAGAACTAAATGACATTTTAATTTCTTCAGAAAGATTTTTTTATTTTTGTTTTTTTTTCTCTCCAAAAACTTATTCTGCGTGTTTTCACTTCTGAAAGCTTGATTACTTTTAAAGGGAATGGATAAAAAAATTTTTAAAAAAAGTCCTTCAAAAGCTTTCAGTTCATTCAAAAAGTACGAATAAATTTTTGGGAAAGAAAATACAGCCTTTTGACTGTTGCGCGCGAGTGAAAATAAAATAATGAGACAAGAACAAAATTAAAATGTCCCCTTTTTAAACCGGAAAAAATTAAATGAGTTTTTAAACATTTCGCGAGTTATTAAAATTGGCAAAGGCTTAATAATGTGATTATAATTTTTCTCAGAAAAAGTAGCGGGACCTTTTTTTTTTATTTTTAAAAAATATGTTTTTAAATTACGAGACTACTGATTAAAAACATTTTGGTCTGCTCTTATTACTTAAAGCCACTAACTTAATTTCGTTCGCGATTAAGTTTGATTCTGTTAATCGGAGAACTAGAATTCGACATTTGGCGGAAAGAAAATTAATTCCATTTCATTTCTAAGCCATTCGACCAATTTTTGAAGACTTCTTGTGAAAGCACAACGCATGAAAATGCTTTTTTCTAATTAATTCGATAAATACCCTGTGGGGTGCTTTTTTTTAAAAATCACTAATATACAATGATTGCAAGAGAATTTTAAAATTATTTGGAAATCCTATACAAATATGGAGGAAAGAGGATTTGCCATTAAGTTCTTATTTAAACCTCATTAGTTCATTAAAATTAAACAGGTGAGAATTCCAGAAGGATTACCGAATTAAATTATTAACAAGGGTTCATTTTAAAGATTGGAATTTTAATTTATCGCCATGTGAAGTGCAAACAGAGTGAATATTCTGTTTTCTAGTGAAGTGATAATTTTAATTAAAAAAAATACTGTTACTTTCTTTTAAAACTCTTGAATAAGAAATTTTTTAAAAATTCAGCAGGCGTTAGTGCAGTAACATTTACACAGTGCAAGCATTAATATAAAACATGATATTTATTATTTAAATAAACATACATCCTAGAGCACTTTTTAACAATTTGAAGTTAACTCAGGATCACAATACAAACAATTTCTATTTTTACAAAAGAGTAGTTAGAAATGTCACCCTTTACATGTATTTATAAAAAAAAACCTCCAACGTGTAGTCACAAATATAACATTTTGATCTACCTCAAAAAAACTTTCTAAAAATCTAGAAGAGCATTTATATATATATATATATATATATGCACGTTAAAATGCCACTATAAAAATTTTGAAATCGTGGAGCCAATAACGAATTTAAATACGACATTAAAGACCAAAATCCTTAAAACCGGAGGAAGTTGTGTGGATTGATTCAAGATTATTTTTTCAAAGATTTTCTAATTTGCATACAAGTATGAAACAAAAGCCAACTTAATTTAACTCAGTGGCGCAACAGCCCATGAGGGCTAAGGTCTATTGTGCCCATCTCAGTATAAGTAACCTTGGGCTCTGACGTGCATGAGCAGGTGGTCAGTCTGGCGCGAAATCTCCAATGTTCCCAAGAAAGCTTGGTACTCATGTATCGAGCCACTGAAATGATGAAAGCAGTAGCGTAACGGAGAATATTAGGGCCGCAAGCCCAAATATGTACTTAGTGTCAGTCAATCTTTGGCCCCCTACAGTTTCTCCCCCTCCCGCAATGCGGGGGTGTACGTTACGCCACTGGATGAAAGGTTGAATCGACCTTGTCCAGACCGAGGTTTGAACCTCGGACCTGGGGTATGGAAGCGCGATACACTACCACTCAACCACTGGGATAAACGCCAACTAGTGAAATGAAATTTACTTAAGATAGGATGTATGCTAATGTCAGAATCTTCATTTGTAAAATTAGGGTATTATAAGGGGCTTAAAAGATAATGGTCTCTACCACACATAAAGGTACTATTCTCTCAGATTAGGCTGTCTTCTCCACCACATAAGACCCCCAAGGATGAAATACAAAATCCACTAGATGCAGCATTAAGTATCTTATGGAACACCAGCCTTCTTTTTAAATGTAGCACAAGTAGAGAAGATGAAGAAATCCTACTGCTGGTGCAAAGGCGCACACACACTGTAACAATGGTCTTTTCGCGAGGTCTATCTTCTCAAACTCGAGTTTTCTTTTGTCCAGCAAATTGGCACTAAGCTACAACAACTCCTCAATATAAGTGAACGACACTACAGAATAAAAGATAAATAGTCAGCGAAACAGATGAATGTAGAGAATGGTGATGATATTGCCACATATTGATTCGAGTCATTGGATCTCAAAGCCCCATTGTTGTACATTAAATCTTTTGAAATTCAAGAATACGGCTGTTACTGAATCAAAAAAGCCAAGGGGTTGCATCTCGTTCTGATGAGTAACGAAATTAAATCATACCCTTTAGTTTGTCTTGTCAGTGTATCGCGTGGTCATTTATAGAGCTGGATGGGGGGAAAAAAGTAAATTATTGATACGCAGCCCAGACGTTATAGTAAGTGACGCTGACTGCTGTTCCGTAGGGCCTGGGTTCGAATTCCGGAGAAGGAATGGGTGTTTGTAAATGTATGAAACTCTCTTTGCCGCATAGGGCACTCTAAATATTCGTCGAGCCGAAAGTCCTCACGAGAGATTGGTGGAAGGCCATTGACCATTCCATAGGATGCTCTCCCTCAAAATTGTGGTGGAACGGAGCCAAAAAGTACAGTTGTAAAGGGTCTATTCGCGTACCTTTTACTAATCCTCTAGGGGAAATTCTATTAAATCAAATATTGTTCAATTGAAAACTTTCTCACGAAGAAGATGCGATTTATGTAAATCATGTAGTATATTTAAGCATTAACTTTTAGGTTCGACGAGAGAGACATGTTAGGAGTTGGCCCATAGAAGTTTGAGAATAACTCGTCGGTTAATTAATATATGAAATTGATAACTTACAGTTCAGTCAGTAAGATATTGAAATTAGATTCTAATCGACCAGAAGTCAATTTTTGGAAATAGGAATTACGATAATTTTTAAACTCTATTTATAATTAAATATTTTATCTTCCCCGCTTTGGCTCCAGTACTTTATATAAGTGTATTTCCTTCCCTGGGTTTGTTAGAATTATAAAAAGGATAAATAAACTATATTTATTTTGATGATGGCTGGTGTTCATTCTGACACCCAATCATTAAGAGATTCCAGAGGAACCTGCAGGGTGCTCAAAGCGGTGGTTGACAACAGGCATTAAATTTCCCTTGCTTGCTATGACGAATTTCGTGGGCGTCGATCTGACATCGCCGATCGGGTTGCGCAAGAAACAAACAAACAAAAAATCATTGCTATTTTCTTGCTTGTAATCATTTCGACTTTGATTCAATGGCCTCTCCACCCATACTGTGTTCGGATACCCAGGGAGTTCTAAAAAATGAGCAAGTTTTTCACCTCAACCAACATGAGGAGGCGGTATCTCGTATGCAACGATCTATTGAATAAAAATATTTAAAGCTTATGTTTTCTTGCTTTAAAAAAAGTTTTGACAGTTTTTGAATGGTAATTTTCCTTTCTCAAATGACTATTTATCAGTACTTTCCTTGCAATTCCATATGTATATTAAATTAACTGAAAAATAAAAGTAATACTTAGAAAAACTCCCAATACTTTAAAATTTAAACTTCTTACTAAACAAAACAAATCACCAAACGAATACTATCTCGCTCAAAAAGATGCGCCCGAAGACACTTCCATTATGTACAGCCGAACAAACCCCATGCAAATCGGTCTTTTTTCTCCCGCATCAAGAAACAAAAACCATTCAGAGGGAGTCGTAAGTGCGTCTGTGGAACCCATACCCTATGAAATTCCGATTACCGATATAATAATCAGATCGATCATGAAATCAAGGAACAGTCCGGGTCGGAAATCACGCTGCAACCCTGATAATCAGTTTATTTGTGGGCCAATAATCCATCAAAGACAATGACAGCAGCAATGATAGGAAATTAAGGTAAACCCCCATCTGGAAGAGACGAACGCAACGTGCAGAGACAAAAACAGCAATTGATTGTACAGGATAAAGAGTATTTTCTTAGTGAAGTGCAATAATAGAGCTGAGCCTTAAGCGCTGCGTGTTGGGTTTTTAGTGGAGGTTAAAACCTATTAAAATCTCATCTGGACGGGAAATTGTACGCTCCAAGGAATCTTTAAAGAGTATATAGATCTATACATCTGCTATTTGTTGTTAAATTGTTCTGAAAGATGAAAAAAGTTCTTGCTTTGGATAAATATAAAAATTTATGAATTTTAAGAGGAATGTTTTTAATAATCCAATGAAGCTTGATGTAAGTTATGTTCAACTAGCTCTTATTTTTTTGTCAAACTGTCGTAATAGAAAAATGGCTTGAAGAAATTCACTGAAGATTTATGAGCGTTTATAATCATATGCAGACAGGATAATCAACACATCACAATGAAGCTTTTTTTTTTCATTAAAAATTATTACATCATTTTTTATGAAAACAATTTTAACAATATTTCCATTACCTTATTATATTTCAATGATGGTCTATTGATTGTATCGATCAGTAGTCACCAACCGATGGTCCACGGACCTCTAGTTGTCCATGAGAATTTTTTGATGGTTCGCAGAACTGGGACATTCATTCATACTTTTATGAAGGTTCAGTTTCAAAAATGACAAGTAACAAAACGTATTATGTAATATGGATTATAATCCTTATCTTGAAATGGATTCATATAAATTTGAAACGGTTAAAAATTTTACCTACTTAAGATCAATTATTACCTCTGATAACAGAATAATATCTCATGAAATCCAGAATCGATTATACCAGGCAAATAAGGCTTTTTATGGAATGAGGAGGTTTTTAAAATCTAAATTTCTTGCGAGAAAAACAAAATTTTTAATTTACAAAACTCTCATTAGATCAGTTTTGACATATGCATCCGAGACGACAATAACAAAACTGGAAGAAACTCAAATGGCATCTTTTGAGAGAAAAAAATACTTCGAAGTATATTTGGTAAAGACGTCTTAAGACTTCTTGAGGCCTTGGGCCCCGGCGCAAAAGTAGGCCATGGGCCCTACACAAATGTACGTTCCACCAATGACCCATAAAAGTAGACAGTACATAGCATACGTTGTCAAATACCCGCACAAACAATAACCCAAAGCAAATAAATGTGCTTGACTTACAATCGCACAGACCGGCTACCGCCTTTTGACTGAATGAGTAATGATGGTGTATGGTGTGGTAGCCTAGGCCTATACATAAACCACGTTGACATATCGTCCTAAATTCCCAGTTTTTCGGATAATACAACCGAAAATAACATTTGACCGTTGAAATTATTCGAATCATGATCTTATTAAGGCTGAGTCGAGAATGAGACGAGGCCCGGGCCCAGTTGGCCCATGCCTTAAGACGTCTCTGATACTTAGAGGTGTAAACGAAAACAATAGCTGGAGAAGATACAATTTTGAATTATATAGAATTTATAAACAGCATAACATCATTAAATATATAAAAATAAATAAAATGAATTGGATGGCCCATATAATTCGAATGCCAGATGATAATGTTGTCAAAAAGGTACTGCAGTTGAAAGTCACTGCGATTCGGAAGCGTGGAAGACTCAGGTGAATCAGACTTTGAAATTATGAACGAGAAAACCTGGAGAACAAAAGTAAACAAGGGGTCATTATGGAAAAATCTTCAAAGGAAACCACTGGACTACAAAGGGCTGTCTTGCCAGATACGACGATGATGAATATGGATTATACTTGTGAGATATGGCTACCATTGTAAATTGGCGACATAACACTTCAGTTTGTTGATATTGCTTTGCGTTACCTATTTTTTTTCTTGCTTTTCGTGAAGTCCCTTTTCAGTGATATGGAAATGTAAATGTCACAATATAGTTATAGTGTGCTTTATGAAAGATTAAAAATCACCATCTTTTTTTAAAAAATTCAGAGGTCCGCCAAATATAAAATTATACATTTAGTGCATAAAGTTCTAAAGGACATAGGGAACTTGTAATATTTATCACAGTTTACTAAATGTTAATTAATACAATATTACAGTCAACCGACAATAATATAATCAATTTAGTGACTTAAAGAATCGACAATTCACGTTATGGTAAAAATTTTAACCATAATGAGGGAGGGATCATATCCCCTTGTCACAACATACAAGCAAGCATACGAAGAATGATCAGAAGAAAAAAAAAGGTTACAAGCCACAGCATTTGAAAACTACATTTTGTGGAGAAATTTTGTTTCCCCAGAGTGGAGACAAATGACGCTACTTGTCGTACAGCTGGTTTGCGGGTAGGTAGTGAAAGTTCTCAGACGGTTCAGGACGATTGAAATGGCAAGACGCTTAGGAAATTGGTCTCGTTTGGAAGTGTGAGCCGTGATTCGATTTTTATGGGCAAAGAGTGTGTCCGCATCTGACATTCACAGTCAAATCGTGGAAGTTTATGGTGAAGAAGCAATGAGCAGACAACATGTAGCGAAATGGTGTCACTCTTTTCAATCAGATGGACAGGATGTCGAAAACCGCAATATGGCAGGGAGCGGCAGGCCAAGTTCTTCAAAGCATGAACTGAAGAAATGATTCAAAATGATCTACGGGTAACTCTGAATGAAATCTCGTCAAAGCTGGGAGCTGAGCTATGGTAGCGTGCAGCATATCATTTCTGATGTGTGCTGCGATATTCCAAGACAGTGATGTTAAAACATCCGCCAACTTGGCTCAATGAACAGGGACCTGATTTCTACCAAGACAGGTTAAACAAGTTGGTTCTGCGTTCTGATAAATGCTTAAATAGACTTAGTGATTATGTCAAAATGTGATAGGCACGTATGCCTCTTAATTCCCTTTTGTATTTTCTGTCATTGTTAGTAAATATTTCTTTATTTGACTTGTAACCTTTTTTTTATCACCCCTCGTATTTGGCAACAGTTATTTCTATCTAATGCAAATCACTCGAAAACATATGCCTAGGAGATTAATTTCGAATTTAAACTATTTTATATTAAATATTTAATCGGAAATTTGATTTTCAAACACACAGCCGAGACATAACTTAAAATGATTATGATTGATCAGTGATATTGAACAAAAAGTGGAAAAACAAATGCAAGTTTTCTAACGAGTAACATTCTTAATATACCAGAAATGGCACACTATAAATTACAACTTGAATATAAAACACTGAATCAAAAATTGTGTAAACAGTACAAAAATTGTTTCACTCCAAAAATGTTAATTCATTCCATACATTTATTTTTAGTTAAAATATGGGGACAAAAACTTCTTTCGTTGATCTTCTTTTCAAAAATGCCTGCATAATTTATTGATCCTGGAAAATTATACTAGGACTTCACTACTTTTAGAAGCACCAAGCAGTGCATGAATTAAAAGGAAGTAGGGGCACATAAGGACTGGCAATCACATAAATCAAAAGTAGTACAGGATATAATTTGGCTGTTACAAAGGTTCTGTTAAACTTTTTCACACGGGAATTTGAAATAAAAAGCATTTGATTGAGCGCCAAATCACAAAAGTAGTTCTTTCCAGAAGCACAGATTACAATTTACAAATTATTTTGCCACACATTCCATCATCGAAGAATATATATTAATGAAATATGAGACATTTTGCAAATTATTCAGTAGCGAGTGACACGTGAAATACATTTTAAGGTGTTCTTTTCCGCAGAAATTCAGCGTAATTTATATACGCACAGAAAACACGCATGTATTCTATTATACATGTCTCTTCAATATTAATTTTAGTTTTTACTGGGAAGAGAGTAAAGGTATACATTATATTTTTTTTCATAGTAAAGATAGTCTGTTAAACCGAGCAGTTTATTATTTATCGTCCTATTAAATAATTAGAGCATAGTCGATCCTTAAAAATGATGCAAAAATAAATAATCACCTTTTAAAATGTATATATTTTTTATTAGTAATATAAATAGTCTGCGAAAAATTATTACTTAAAATAAGTAGCAAACTTTCATGCGGGGTTTTCCTTTTCTCCATTCCTTTATTAATAAAAAGTGATATTTACAGATTAATATTTGTACTTTTGATTTCGATCACTTAAAAAAAATAATTGATTAAACAAATGGACAGTTTCTTTTCCATTTATTTATTTTATAAATAAAGTATAGTATGAATAAACAAATATACAAGTTGTGATTATAATTAAAATCCTCTTTCAAACTACTGTAAAAAAAGGGGTGCAACGAACATCTACCTCCTCGTGGTGCATACTGGTAACGCTTTGCGGCTAAGTGATCTATATCTTTGGCTAGTTACTATAATGCCTACTAGAGAAGCTTTGCGTTTTTTGCAGTGGAACGCGGGTGGCCATAGACACTGTAGTATATGTGGTCATAAGTTAGCGGACCACCTAGCAAAGAAGGGAGCTTCCATTCAACAGACAACAAGGAAAGCTGTCCCTTTTACCAGTGCCAAGTGTATTATTAAGAAAAAGGTGAAAGATCTCACACTTCAATTCAATACACAGAGAGAAATTCCAATAAGATCTGGTGGAATAATCTTAAAGATCTTCCCGTGTGGGCAAGACGTAAAGCAGTTGTCGAGTTTCATCTGGCTACTGGATACGACAGTCTCTTCAAGCATCTTTATCGAATCCATGTCGCATAGGCCCCTTTCTGCATGCTCTGTGATATTTGGGAGGACATGGATGCTGACCACATTCGCCGCTGCTTAGCACTAAGGGCCACCTCTTCGTGCGATCTTTATTGGCAATCTAGGGACTTGTTGGGTTCATAGACTTTACTCGAAACGTTTTTATTTCCTGTTTTGTTGTTTCGTCTGTTTTTGTTACTACCCTCTTGTGGTGTAGTGGTCTTTTGTAGCCCTGGCCATTGGGGGGGGGGGAACTACCGTAAAAGAGAGCCACTGGTCAGAATAACTTCAAATTTGGACTGAATATGCTTGAAAACAAAAAGGGAGGGGGGCATAGACAGCGCTTTAAGCGGCGTAATGAAAGTGGATTCAGTTGCAAGTGGCATTTTGAATCAAATTAGACGGTTTTGGTACGAGTTGCACATCAAACCAACTCTACTATTCAATGGGCATGATTGTTTCGGGTATTTTTACAAACAAACAGACAAACCAAAAAAGGCATTTAACAGTTATGGCAGTGTTAGTGAAAAGCCCCTCCACCACGGCAAGGTCGTATCATATTGAATGGGAAAAATCGGTTTTAAATTGTCTTTGGGCCAAATATCGTATAAAAAGCAATAATGAAAACGCCAATGATTTCTTATGACATACTATTTTCCCCTTCTTCAAAAATATTCTGTACAAACTTGAAGACATTCTGAGCAGTGGTTCGTTTTATACAGCACTTTGAAAGTGGAACTTTAATTATAATCACCCTGCACTTAAAAACTTTAAATGGCAATAAATTTACATTTTAAAATTATTACTTAATTAAGTGCATGTAAAAGTTCTCCCCCCCCCCTATGTTTTAAATCATAAGAAGGATAGAAAATGTTTTAAAAATATTACACAGCACAAAAATATTTTGAAATAAAATTAAGATAACTATAAAAGTAATTCAAATATTCATATTAAATTTTAATTACCAATGTGAGTTATTTTAACCTGAAGATTTTTTCACGTCTTTATAATTAGCAACATCAATGATTTACATTATGTAACATGATCCTTAATTAATTGCACGTTTAAAATTTTTAAATGGATCTTTTTTTTCCTGCACAGAAACACAATTTTTTTCCGTTCTCATCTGACTCATTATTTATGTCACTAACAAAGCTACACGCCATCTTGTATTTAAAGAAAATATAAAAGAAATATTACCATCTTTGAATATGAGAAATATTCTTAATATAAAAGAGAGAATAAGAATGCGTAAGTCCCGTTTAATTAGCAAATTTTCATAAGGTTTGCGAGAATCAAGTTTCTGTAAGCCTTTCTCGTTATAAAACTTTTGGAATTATGGTAGAAATGTTTGGGATTTATAAGCTGTAATAACAATTCTGAATTTTTCTAACCACTACTTAATTCAAATAAGGATCGGTTTTAAAAAATGTACCTTTTTTTTAGAATAATAAATAAAATGCTACTTATAAAACGAAAGATGTTTTATGCAAGTTTTTTCGGTGAGGGGTGCATTTTGTAATTTATGGCATATAATAAAGCAAAATTAATGCACAAGAATTCTTAATTCTTCTCATTGGTTCAAATAAAAAAAAATCTTAATTATTTAAAAAAAAGTGTTACAAAATACTAAGACTAACATAAAAATTAATACACTATCAAAATAATTAAACATAATAGAACAATTAACACTTGACATGCAAATTTCTAATCACTATTATATCATTTATAAAATTATTAACAAGGCACAATTCTTTGGCGTTAGGTGCGAGAGAGAATATATTGACTTTTACTGCTGTATTTTTTAGAATTTATTTTATACTATATAAACAAAAAATAAATAAATAAGCTGTCTGATTGTCTGTTACAATTGTCATGAAGCCGATAGTTAAGGTCTCCATAGATATCTAGAGTAAGCTAGTGAGTGTTTAATAACGTTGTACTATGAAGAAAAACGGGGGCTATTGGCGATTTTGAACCATAGCCAAGTGACTAGGACGACACAAGAGTTCTGACACTCCCCATCCCTTCGATTTTCCCCACCATGTGAACGGAAGGACTTTGACATCGACAGATCAGCCCCTCTGCACGGCAGGTCATCAATGATATCCGGGGTTGAGCTCATGACACACCGACCAAGAATTCGTGGCCATTACCACTAGGCTACTGCAGCCACTATAATTTTACGGGAGGGATATTTTAGTTTTTAAACTGATATATATTTTTTTTTATAATTTACTTCTTATTATACAAATTCATAAAATATTGCCCCTAATTAAGATTACTATATATATGCGTGTGTAAGGATAATTAAATTAGATCTAAAATTAAATTCTCCATATAACAATTTTTATTTTCCTTTACATCTTCAAGTCTTAAACACCTAATTATTTCTCCGAATAGATGGTCCAAACAGAACACTTCTAATCCCAGATCATTATTTTTATAGCCCCATATGTCATCCTTAACTTTCAAGTACAACCCCATAACTAAGAAAGGTACTTAACACATCTGGACATAAGCGGTAAAGCCACTTATACTTCACTTGGCGTCCTTTTTCTCTCAGCGATAGACGTATAGATTGCTTGCTGAATAAAACTGTTTTTAAAAAAGCTTGGTGTTGACTTGAAACTCTACATATATATATATTGAGATGTTTTCTTCTTTTAAAAAAAGCAGGTTTCAAATGATTAAAAAAATAAGATTTTCCACAAATGAATGTGGTCTATTACGATAATAATTGCCTGTTTCACTCAATTTTTGATTGAACACAATGTGCCGCACAAAAGGGGGAGGGGTCTCTGGGTCCAACCCCCCCCCCCATTTCCCCGATTGATTATAATCCTGTGTACATAGTACGTAAAATTAAATTTAGTATTTGTTATTAATAATTTATGTTATCAATTAATGCTAATTATTTATTCAATAATTTAATTTTTACTGTCTTTTGTTCTACACAATCGACAAAATCAAAAGAATATGTTTGGTGGCATGATAAGGTGATACGAGAATGGTGGACTTTCAACCCTGGACCCCCCCCCCCTCAAGAAAAAAAAACCTGTGTGCGCCACTGTACATAATTGTATAGTTATAATGTAATTAAATAATATCAGTACATAGAAAATATTGAGAAAATTAAATGAAAAAGAAAACGATGTCTGTATCCACTTTAATTTATTAATATATTTTTATAAGTGGTATGATATGGCATATTATATAAAATTTAGATAATCTAATTATAATTTCTTAAATCCAATAAATAAAGTTCAGTATGACAGTAGAATTAGCAGGTTCGAAATTATAATTAAATTCTTAATTTATATCTGAATGTGATATTATTCTGAGACACATATGTATTAATGCCAAACTACAGATCGAAACAAGTTTCCCCTCCAACGCATATGAATAAATTGAACTATAAAAGATTCATTCTATCTTAAGATTTCAACATGCATTTTTTAGAAGACAGGAAAGGTCGAAGAACCATCAAATTCGCTTTAAACAAGAAACACCGTACAATTGGAAAAAGATGGAATAAAGACCCAAGGAGTCGTTGCCACGCAAAACTCGCTAAATTAATGAGCTTGTCACAGCAATTTGACACACTTTTAATGCAAAATAAGATTTCTACAACGAGGAGAATGATAAATTAGGTTTCAGCGCCAAAACAAAGTTTTCACTGCTTCATTACATTTAAGTGCAATACGCGAAGTGACAAACTTGATGTGCGTTTGACAATTACATTTCAATGATACATGCCCTTTTCCTGCAATTAATTTTAATTTTTATTTAAAACAAATTTTTTTTTTCTGAATAATGATTTTAAAATGATTTGAAGCAGATTTTTTTGCTGAAATATTTTTCACAATATGTATCAGATTTGATTTTTTTTAGCAATGAACTTTTTTTTTTTGTCAGCATACGTTCAGTTATTGAAAACATGATTACATAAACGGGTATTTAAAATTATTATTATTCAACATTATAATATTTTATTTCCAATAGCTAATCAAAACTATCTACATTTAAAGACACAAAAAAATTTGTATTTAACATTTACTTTTTTAATTGATGATAAATTTAAGATGTGTGGAAATAGAAAAGAGCAAAACAAATTTAAAAACACACACCTTTAAACAATGAATTTTACGCTATCTTTTATTTAATTATTTTATCAATCTATTTATGTTTGGATGGAGTTGTATTTTGTTTGTAAATTGTATTTTTACTATTCTTCAAATTGAATTTATATCATTAATTGTTTCTTAGTATGTTCATTTATATATTATTTATTATTAATTTCTATTTAATATGTATTTTGTGTAAAATAATTAGTTTTACTGTTTAACCCCTTTCAGGCTCGTTTCATTTCTGGATTACGGATAAAAAATTAACAATTTTTTAATGCTTATTTTAATATCTTTTTAAACTTAACAGCACCATTCGCATACAAAATTTCCTAAAAATTAATGTACAAAAAATCCATTTAAATAAATGAGTAATTTAACTGTAAAGTTGGCTTTTTATAGAGAAGAAATCATTAGACTTTGTAGACTGCCTATAAATACAAAGCTTAGAATATCAAGCTTTTATTTTGAATTACATCTGTAATTTACATCTTTTTCATTTACATAAATGATTATGAAGTTATTAATCAAAATTTGATAAATTCGAAAACACGGTACTGCACATAACCCAACATCGCAATCTGGACAGTAGATCTTGTTCTTCTTCCCTGTACTGTCTCTCTTTCAGTAGCAAATAATACACTGTCGTATTGGATTAGTTTTCTTCTATGTTGGGGAATGTATCTTTCAAAGAAGTGTGAAGGGGAGTGCTCAGCAGAAGGACGTCGTCCTCTTTTTAAAGAAAACTCCACCAAGTGGCATTTTCAATTATTCGAAACCATAAAAAGCACATGTGAAACAATTCGGGAAAGACAGATTGCACAGTGTAAATTTTCAGTACCCGGGATACACTCGGAATGAGCCAGGATAGTACGTTTCGCCTGCCCGAACCAGTGTCGATTTAAGCTCATTTCGGGTCCCTGGCGCAGAAGGTCTACAGGGACCCTTGGCACTGGAAGATCGAAATTTATAACCAAAAAATCCAGCTTATCCAGGCTGGACTTAACCAGATCTTTCCAGATCCTCCGGGCCCCTGGGCTCAATGGATAAAACGGCATTGGCCTGAGCTCAGCTCGGGAAAGACAAGGAAGGAGTTAAAAATAGTCCTTCTTTGCAGATTCAGCAAGAAAATGAGGAAAACAATTTAGATGATCACACAAAAAATTAAATTTGTGTCATCTTCTAAATTGTTTTCCAATCAACATTCTTAAAATTAAGAATGTTGATTGTTTCACATCCTCAATAATTTTTGCGAAATTAGAAATTTAAATTGAACACCAGGCTATAAATACACATCACCACATACGAGAGAGTATAAGAATTTCTTATTTAGAATCACAATAAATTTCATACTTTCAATATTAATACATTCATTATGAATCAAAAGTATTTCTAATATTTCAAGGCGAAATTATGATAGATTAATTATTCTTCTCGCGCTTCCGTAATAAAACAAACCCTTTCCTTGTTAAAATTCCACAAGAAAATTATCCATCATCGGGTACTCAGAACTTTCACATCATGCATCTGTTTTCCGGTTCACACTTAACATGTCACATACTAGACACTCAAGCTCACTATAAATACAATACATGTTCTTTTTTTCATTCTTGCACGATACAATAAAAAAAATCTTTCTGCGGATGTCAATTCAAAGATAGAGCATTCAACAAATGAAGTGCTTCCACTTTATCTAGTTAAAAGCGACCCGCAGGGTGTATGGGCACGCAAAACGTCGTGGGGATCAGTGTCAGACTGTGCTACGACAAATAACATAGATGACAAGAGTATTAAGCATGCCTTTCAACATGAAAGGGAAGAAATGACACCTGCCCCGTCGCTTAAAATATTTAAGTGATGAATTAATTAAAAGATGATGGATTTACATGGAGAGCTCTCTCTCCCCGGAGGTTTGTGTTAGTCAAGGTTCCTTTTTGTTGATATGAAGAAATGTGATAGCTTTTTAAAAATAAGTGGAAATTTGAGGACAGAGGGGAGCTAATGTAAGGTTCGTTTCCTTTTATAATACTGTTGTTTATGAATTTAATTTGCTTACATCAAAATATAGAGCTTTCATATATAAAGGATATCTTTAGGAAAAGATTAAACAGTATTAAAGATAATTCAACTGAAAATGAATATATCGCCCACGGGCGCAACTAGTCCTGAGTGGACCCTGTATCCCGAAATTCTTTGGAGGGCCCTTTCATGAAAAATAAAAATGATTGCATTAATAAAATTTATTTGAAAATGTCAAAAATGCTACACTTGTTGGGGCCCCTATAGCTTGGGATCCACGTATCATAGATACGGCGGTGGCTACACCTTTGATATCGCCATACTAACAGGTATAGCTAGTTCTGAATGGGCCCTGTATCAGAATTCCTTCGGGGCCCTATTTTAGATATGAAAACCTTGTTAGTGAAACTGTAGTTATACATGTTGGGGACCCTGTAGCTTGGGGGCCCGTATCACTGATACGGTTGATACGGCGGTAGCTACGCTCCTGGTCATACTATAACTTAATGACCAATTTTAATTATAAAATTAAATTTCTAACTTAATCTTAGTAGTACAAACAAGCAGTTTTTTTTTTTTACGAACGAATATATATCATGTAAGTATTGATTTAAAATCTCTCTCGTGGTAAGCATTTATTATCTTGCTTCATCTTATTTTAAAATGCGTATTATTTTTATTGTTCAGAGTGTTTAGCTAAATATTATGGGTTGTTTTATAGATTGTTTATTTAATTCAGACGAATCTAGAGCCAGTATCAGTCCGGATAAATGATGTTCTCTACTGAGTTGGTCTTCAAAATTTGTGTACTCATGGAACCTTGAAAAAAAAAAAGGAGATTCTAGGGTGGCTCCTCTAAAAAATATCCCTTAAAATAATATTTAAAATAGATCAACATGTTATGGATACTTAAAATGAAAACTTCAAAAAAGTACTGGATTTTATTTAAATTTTTTAACATAATATATTAATGTCATCTAGCATTGCATTATATTTAATAACTGGGATATGTGCTTGCATTTTTTTACACACACTATCGAAGTCTAGGTATATTGGAGCTATCTTAAGTCACATTTCATATTCTGCGTTAACTTGCTTTTATATTTTTGTTGCCACATACGTTGAGAAATATTTTTTTAAATAAATACATTGTTCAGAATGGTATTAAAAGGCTTATAACTGTGAGAGAAACTTCTGCGTATATTCTGCAAATTTGCAACCTAAGATTTAGGAACTGTTCCTGCTTAAATTCAGACTTTAACATCGAATCTCCTTCAACGGCAAGCCTCTGATTTATCCATAAAATATTTATTTCCTTTTATTTTTACGAGCAAACTGTCGTTTAAGAATTAAAAAATTTATAAAAAACAAAATTTTATTAAAATTTTGGTGCTTTGAATGGGCAAACAGTGATCTCTTGCGGAACCCCTAACAAAGTTCTAAGGAACCCAGGTTGAGACCTCTGCTCCACTGTAAAAATGAACTAACATAATAATACTTCGATAATTGATATAACGAATATTTTAATTGTCTCAACATCATTATTAAGAAATAAAAATTATTTTCAGAGGAATATTTAATTAATGAGTTCACACACACACACACATGCATATATTAATTCAAAATTAATGCTTTAATTCATCATATATAAATTAAAGTTGAAAAGAACCGAGCAATTTTTAGTCGTAACTGCATTTACACTTTGAATGTCTCAATGAAAAATTAGAAATCTGAATTATAACACAAATCATTCACAGTTTCAGAGGCTACATCAGAATTTCAGCAGCTTTAATCAAAATTAATGCCTAAAATAATTAAAAATGTTTATTTAATGACCACTTAAGAAAATGAACATGGAAGTGAAATGTCATAAACAAATTATAAATAGTAAATTTTCATGACATCATTCGGAAATAAATTTACGAGACAATCATTTAAAAATAATTTCAATTTGAAATTAAGTTAAACGCTAGATGGGTAAATTTTCTGAGAGGAAACACGGTTTTTAAAATAGGAGTTGCCAATTGTCATATTCATATATCTACAGAATTATAGTGGGAAGATTAAACAGCCGAAGGAGGAATAGGAAAAGAAAGGAAGTTCATAATTATCTTCATAATCCGGTCATTAAAGAACTGGCGAAATACTGAGGGCATTTATTACCATGCACTGCAATGATACTAGATTCGATTGAGAATTGGACAATCGTGATGAATGATGATGAATGCGTCCCAGCCAGAGTCGAGAAGGGTGAATAAGCTGATGCTTTAATTTTCAGAAACTAAATTATCTCTCGGTAGAACCGACCGACTAAAATATAATTACTTTGAAGAAATACTTAATAAAGTTCACCTTCACACATGATTCGTGTATTCAAGTTAAAAATGCCATAGAAGAATTAGTTTGAATATTTTTGAAAACACACTACTCTAAAAAGTTAAAAAGAACAATTTATGTAATTTTTTAAATTTATCAATTAATTCAAAAAAAAATCCAGACTTTGCAACGGAAAGTCTCAAGGAACATATTTGGCCTTTTTTCATGCCTTATAAAAATTCACGGTTTAATAAACGTAACTACTATTACAAAAACAAATCCGAAGTATTTTATAGTGCGAAACCTAAAATAGTATTGAAATTTTAATTTTGGTCAATAATAAAAATTTAATCCACCAGTATATATTTAAACTGTTTGGTGGTAATTTCTCCCTTACTATTGTCAAAAAGGAGGATACAAATATTTTAGATTTCATCTGGAGATCTCGAGTATTGACTTTGACTCTGGTACTCTCGGCAAAATTAAATCACGGCACTATTTAGCATTCAACAAGAGCATGAATTAAAATTAATTAGAGCGTCCAAATTTAGTAGAGAGATCCGCCACTAGATGGCGCCATCTTGAAATGGATCTCCCATTTGAGGACTTACCGTGTCTGCAAAGGCTCAGTTGTCAATGTGCAGCCCATTTAAAAAAAATCATCAGATAACAAAATGTTATCCTAATAATTGCACAAAGTTTTTTTTAACTGGTTAATTCATTTTTATATTTTCAATGATTAATTAGAATTCTTTATTTGTACACAAAAATTAGAAAAATAAATATTATACAAATGTTTTCAAAATTTTTTAATATAAATCTTCAAATCAATCATATGCTACAGTAATATTGTGGCAAACATTGTCCAGAATGTCTTATCACAACCAGCATGCGTCAAGGAGATATATCTAATGGCTGCAATGGCAATAGCCAAATGGTCACAGTAGCGAACTCGTGGCCAACACTGTTGAGTCCAAGGAACACTGAAGACTTGCCATATAGAGGGACTGGTGCACGTTAAACCTGTCGAGGTGACTTAACGAGACGTGGTGTGGCACTTAGGAAAGGTGACAGCTCAGGTGCCATCCTCCTTACTTGATCTAGGCCAGTGGCGCACATAAGGCGGTGGGGGGGGGGGGTCCCAGGTCCGGAACCCCCCTGTTGTGATCAAAATAATTAATGGTCTGTATATTAAACAAATTTTAATAAGCGAAACAAACGGATCCCAACATATGGGATCGCTATACTTTTCGAACTAATACAAAAAGGTTGCAACAGCTGGCTCGGAGCTAAATCTATACAAAGGAATTCTCGCCAACTGGCGCCAATTCCTTAAGCCCTTAATTTTTTTTTGTGGATTGATTATTATAATCTTATGTACACTGCTGTTTGTAAAAAATACAACACCCTGAAGGAATCATCAGAATAAAATGAACTTAGCAGCAAATATCAATTATAGGATGTTACGTAAAATAGTAAAATTTCAGAGCCACCGCACATGCAGGGCGTGCACAGCGCCCTCTGAACTGATGCTGAAAGTGTATAAATAGAGGGCTGTAGTGGGACGTTGAAAATAGTTAATGATTATTTGTTAATGGCGAACGTTTAGAGATTCCTAAGTATGCCTCCCCGACGTAATTTGGGGAAATTCCAACAACTTAAGGAGTTTGAACGGGGGAGGATTATCGGCCTTCGAGAAGGAGGATTTTCCTATCGCGCAATAAGAGCTCGTGTGCAGCGACACAGTTGCACAGTGATGCGAGTTTGGAAGCAGTGGACTGACGAGCACCGAACAACTCGAAAAACTGGCGGTGGACGACGGAGGGTGACGTCAGCGCATGACGATCGACACCTGCTCCGCATGGTGGTGAATGACCGTGGGTGTCGCATTAAAAAAAAGAGATATCAGCTTCCGGTGAATGTACAAGGTCTGCAATGGTAAAACACCAATCCGCAGCCCATTAGAAATAAAATTAAAAGTTCCCAATTTATGCTTAAAATATATGATTTTGTGAAGTTATTGAAAAAGCAGTATTTTAAATTTTAATTTAGCGTATACATAATAATGACAGTCGATTTATTAGAACGAAATAAACTGCACCCCTATCCATAATGTTCAACAGCTTAAATTCACAGAAAATAAAGAATGATTTAGGAGAATCTGAGCATTAAGACATGTTATTTTAACGATTTCTATCATCTCAGCAGCTTTCATTATTTCTTTCTAAAGCCGGTATTACAGAATATCAACTGACATAGCTACGCGATTTAGAGGCTCACATCATTGGTCGGATCTCAGCTTATAACAACTTCGATGGCCAGATTAGGGTGTTTGCTGTCATTTTTAAGTCGGACATCATTGGAGACACTTTTCTTGAGTCGCCGACACGATGTTACTTCTCAAAGACGATTTGGATGAGAAAATCCTATTGGCGCCGCTTCCCCGCAATTCGTCATAACAGCTGTGGAATAAAACTTTATTCGGTGTTCTCAGACGTCACCAGGAAAGTTTCTACTTAAATCCAGCGGGAAAAAAATAAGTGTTTTGCACAGGATCTTGTATGTGATTGTACAATAAAAAATAAGAGGCATATCAGCTTAGGCTGGAAAATTTTTGAATTTATCTTACGTTTTCATGGCGAAATTTCACAAGAACCCGAAAACCAGACTAATTCGTAATGGAAGGAGACTTTTAATTTTAACATATTTAGATTCATTTTTCAAATGTAAAAAAAGCTTCA
The DNA here is from genome assembly GCA_019973975.1 of Trichonephila clavata. NCBI lineage: Eukaryota > Metazoa > Arthropoda > Arachnida > Araneae > Nephilidae > Trichonephila > Trichonephila clavata. Next base: position 27,019 of record BMAO01039681.1, read on the forward strand.
AGAATATAAGAAATAATATATTTTCTTATTTTGCAAACATCTGGAACTAGATATTTAAAATTGAAAATAAATTGACCCTTCTTTCCTAAAAATGCAGAATTATACTTGGTATTAATTACGATATGTGAGTTTGATAGTCTTTAATTTAAAAGGGCAATTATAAAAAAAAATTTGAATTTACAAAAAATTTTTTGAAAAAAATATTTTTTAAGATAGTAATATATTTTCCTACTCCAAATTATATTTCCTTCAATAGCAAAAATGATTAGAATTGATATTCTAAAAAATAAAACTAATTACGTAATTTTTATAATGTAATTGTAAACATTCAGGTCACACAACTGTCAAAAAAAAAAAAGATTGTAGTCAGGAAATTTACATAAAAAGGGAAATTTTTAATATATATATATATATATGATAGAATAGTTTTTCCACAGTAATACTAGAGCAAACTCCTGGCCTTAGGAACCAGGATTGCAGGTTTAAAAAATGTTTTTCGGCCAGCCAACCTTCACCTGAATTTGCCAATACTCTGGGCCATAGGGGAAGCAAGAAATTTCTAGAGAAGAGTTTTAACTATTATTATAAATAAAACCATGATCTATTAATGTAAAACGATAATATTATAACCTGTAATAATTACTAATATATATATAAATATATCGGTTTCAAAAGTTTATAGAAGACGAATTAATATACTTTGCAAACCTATTAAAAATTAAGAGTTCACTTTTCCCCCGAAAATTTGCATATTTATATTTTTTATATTTAAAATACATTAAAACTTTGAGTAATTCATCATTTTCAGAATTTTTTTAATCGTAAATGGATACCAAACATATCGGTAAAATGCTTTAAATATTAAGAATAACAGAAAAAAAATGGCGTTTTTATACAACAAAAAAGCAAACAAAACCATTTTTTTTTTAAATAAATTACCTCAAATTCAAATGAGGGTCACTAAATACCTTCAGCGGGCTACGGGTTGAAGACCCATAATCTAAATAAATAAATAACAATAAAAAATATTCATTAATACGCTCTTACAAAATCACGGTTTCGAAAGTAGTCAGATACTTTTAAAAAAGTATGAAGTCAGTACCCAAAATTTAACAGAAAAACAGGAATCCCAGAAAAAGACATAGAATCGTTACGTTGATATAAAAATAGAAAAAACACAAAACTCTTTCTAAGACAGAGAACTATCTATTAAAGCGAGCAGACTAAAATTGGAGATCAGAAAAAGCGATACTGTGTAACCGACAGACAGTTGGAAAGAGTAGTTAAGTGCAGCGAAGCGCTTATGTTTGACAGTTCATAGTAGGTGGTCATTGTCTCATCTGATGCATTTCCTCTTTTGCCGTCCGATTAGAAGACGATAAAGTCTGTTGGCGTGATGGGGGGCCACGGAACTATCAATATAACACAGCATAGATGACATATTAAAATATTTGTTGCTCGGCAGATCCATTTAGTCTTTATTTGTATTAGAAGTGACAGGCTAGATTGATTTGAATTTGCGGCTCCAGACAGCTTTGTGTTTGTTTATATTGTTCTTTCGAATAAGAAAATAGCAAAACAAAATAAAACAATTGGAATTAGATTTTTTACAAATTTAAAAATAAACAAATACAATTGTAAAGTAAGTAAGTGTAGCATTTGTTTTTTTTTGTTAGTGGCGATAAAATAGTTCAATCAAATAAGCACGTAAACTTTTTAAGACCGTTTTCGCTAAAAGTATGAGAGCCCGCACTATAAACGGAACACATTTTCAGTCAGAAAAAACGTGCCATGAAAATTTGCTACAATATATAATCCACACATTTATTTATAATATAGAGTTTTTAAAATTTCTCAAAAATTCTCTCTCTCTCTCCATAAATACTTATCTCTTTACTTTAACATGTAAAGGGATAGTTCATTTAGCATTACAATATAGTGGGAAAATAATGCGAAACACATTTTTATATCTGAAAAATTAACCAACTCGGATAATATTGAGAATATGATAAAATATTCTGCTGTCAATAGAAAAGCGAAGCCAAAATATCATATTAATGTTTCAGTTCTTTCATATCTGAAAAAATATTCCAAATTCGGGTCTTATTCTTTAACATTAAACGAAAACAGCTTTAAATTTCCGAGGATATTTTTCAAATTTAAATAGTAATTTTTTTTAAGGAAGGGGCCTGCATGAATTCAAACATTAAAAAATTAATATTTAAAAATATTTTTAAATATAACGGACAGATATCACAATTCTTAACATGATATTGGATCACCCAAATTGAATAATTGCTTAGTTGATACATTAATTGTAATGAGTTTTACAATAATATACATATAAAAAAACTTATTGTATTCATTTAAAACTATTTTTATGTTGAGAATTTCCGCGTTAAAGTTTAAAATAATGAATAGAAATTTAGTCACGTTTAACATGTGTAATAATAAATTGTAACGAAATTCACACACATTTTTTTTCTCTTTCCCTCACTCAAGTTTATAATTTGCATTAAGAAAATCTATAGCCATAAAAAATAAATTACCAACGGCTAATCAAAACAAAGTAATTTATCAACACGAGAAAAAATTAGATATAATATACAGCTGTGAGATTGCAATAACTAATATTTTGCGCTTGAGTTGATATAAATACTGCACTATATAATTATACTTCCCAAGCTAAACCAAGTTTTCCGCTTGAGTACATGCAATTAGTTCTAAGAAAAATTAAGCCACGCACATAGCATCGATTTTCTTTGCATTTAATTTCAAAATTTTAAATGATTTTAAAAGAGAGATATAAAACTTTTTTTCTTATGCAAATTTTTAATTTTTCAAATGACCTCAAAACATTATTGCAAGTTCTTATTCTATTTATAGAAGTTTATTTTATTCCAAAATATTCACTAAAGATAAAACTACTGTAGAGCGTTGGAAGTTAAAGATTAAACTAAAAGTAGTAAATTTAGGGTTGGGTTCAAAGAAGTCTTCGTTTTAGCGTAACAATTATTTATTAAATTAAGTTATACAGAGACACACATAAGGCTAACTAAATAACAGGCAAAGAACATGGATGATTTTTCATAATGACCATGTTTTTTTCTCACCTGGCCTCTACTAAAGGTGGGTGGTCGCTAGAGGGCGCTTCTGCTGGTTGAGCAGTTAGTTACAGTTATTATAACAATAGCGATTACAGAGCTATTTAAAAAAAAAAATTTCCAAGTTCTTTATAAAAAAAAAAGCTTTACTTAATGACATATTACATATCGCTATTATAATATTTTCACGAGTATCGATCTTAAAGCATACGTATTCCTACAAAACTCGACCAATAATTGCAACACTTTACTATTTACCAGTAGCGCGCACAATAATTTTTCAAGAGGGGGGGGGGCCAAGATCGAAAGTCCACTATTCTTGTATCATGCTCTAATACGCCACCCAACATATTCTTTTGAATTTGTCACGATTTTCAGGAACAAAAAACAGTAAAAAAAATTAGTTATTAATAACAAATACTTAATTAAATTTTACGTACTACATACATAGAATTATAATGGATCGAAAAAATTAAGGGCTTTGAGGGGGAGGAGAGGTCTGGACCCGATTACACCCCCCCCCCTTGTGTGCACCACTGCTATTTACCTATTGTACGACAGAAAAAGCACTTGGGGGGGGGGAGATTAAATGATAAAAGGAATATATCGTAAAGAATTTTTCAAAAAATGGCAAAAATTACTATATCTTTTCGCGCAAAAAGAAGTAACACCGAACATTGTAATCAGTTTAACGCCTAGGACTATCCGTCACTACATTTCAATAGCATTGCAATACCCAACAATTCGAGATCGTATCAAACGGACTTAAGCGCAGCTTTACGGGAAAAGCCGAACAATCGTATTTGGGATTCAGGAAGTTCTTTGTGCTCTGGTTGCCGACAATGGACAGATAAGATCGTAAGTTTATTTACATTCAGTAAAAGCACAAAATAAAAGCAAATGAATTCTTCGCCATTAAAATAAATGCACTCAAATAGTAGTTGTGACCACACTGAGCGTTACTTATTTCAAAGATTTAGTAAAGGAAACGTACTGAGGGTTTATAGAAAATCATTGAGGCTTTTCATGAAAAATAGGCAAACGTTATTTTATTTGCATAACACATATGTACTAAGATTTGGATTTCCTAACGAAAAAAAGGGGCGGAGAAAAAGAAATGTATTTAAATCTCTTTAACCTGAATTTTCATCGAGAGGCTTTAAAATCAAATTAAACATTTTAGATAAAAGTACAATGATGTTAAAGTGTAATTTATCATTAAAAGTGGGAAGTATTGTGGGTATATACGCATACAGTTATTTTTATCTTACAAGATTTGGAAGAAATGAGAAAAAAAAAGAGGGGAAAGGTTCCAGATACTTGGATCAAATAAAAATTATTGCAGTAAATACTCATTTAATTTTTTTTTATTAGTAGGAAAATAAAAAAGGAAGCCTTTAATAAAGAAACAAATCAGATATATTAGAAAAGAACTCCAGAGAATTATTTTTCGAAAAGTTCCATGTGAGAAAAGATTGTTCTACATTCGTAATGCCATCACGATATTTAGCAGTAAAGATTCTCAACCCCTCCCCTCCTCCAAATTCGACAATAGATAGGAAATGAAAACATTGAAAAGTCTGCTTTCATTGAAAACAAATTGAAGTAAATATCTAAACTTCTTTAAATAAAACTTTTTAATGCATTTAGTACTGCTTTATACGAATCTATGAACAATAAATTAGCTGAAATGTTCGATATGCAGATGAATTCTAGGATAGTTACTATCTTGTGAGTGTAATTTTTAATTCTATATAAAAAACGTGAAAATAACTATTTTTTTTTTAAAAAAAATCATTCAACCATAGGAAAATAAAAATGAAATGTGTGAGAAGTTTAACTTATATTTGTTATAAAATAAGAAATTTAAGAGGAGAACATGGGGATAGAAAAAATTTCGAACAAATGACAACATTTTAAATGATTTATTCGAATATTACGTATATCTACTAGACAAGAACAACACACTGAAACATACTCAGAGTTATTACAGTTGAATCATAAGAATAACAGTATCGAATAAAGCAGCGATATTTCACACAAGTTCCACAAAAACAATAATTAAATTTCAAAATATCTATCTTCATTCCGAGATTCGAATAACACATATAGCTAAAAAAAGGCAAAAAAACTGTTGCCATATACTTGAATTTATAGCCAATGCTGGCAGGAAAAAAACTGTAGCCAGATACTTGAATATATGCAGCCAATGCAGGCAGAAAAAACTGTTGCCAGATATGTGAATGGCGCTATATTCAATTAAACAGATAAATTAATTAGAAAAAAAAAACTGAAACACATTGATTTAAATTCAGTTTATAATCAAACAACATCTAACACAGAATTGTACTAACATGTAACTTTTAAAAGAAGCACTATAATTTTCACACAAATGAAATATAATTGCTCACTATATTGAAAACGTAATAAAATAAAATAAATGACTAATATAAAAAAACATACAAATCTACCATAATGTACCATTACAATAGCTTTAAAACCACCCCCCCCTCCCCCCGCAAACACCTATGGAGCATGAGAACCAACATACAGCTGTGACTTTTACTCATTAGGATATTTCATCGAAAATCGATTTGCAAATGTTGATAAATACACGCTTACGTTCCTTCCAACTAATCAAACATTAAGCTAAGTTGAGGCTATCATATGAACAGCATTAATTATTCTTCGATTTTCAATAAATCGTACATCATAGATGGGGAAATGAAATGCCGGAAATCTTGGAGCCTATTACTATTGAAATTATATAGGAGATGTAAGACATAAATAAATTCTCTTGCAAGACAGTATACTCATATATTAAAACATCAAAAGTTTGTAATCCCTAAAAAATTAATTATTTTATTTTCAAAAACAACATTTGTTTACTGCTGTTACACAAATAGAAAGCCCATAGAAATATTTCCAAGACTCGAAAATGAGTTGAACTGCAACGTATTTGATATTTATTTACTTTAGATTACAAATATTACTTTTTAAATCATTAAAGATGTTTAAAATTTTTTTATCCTTTTATCGTACTTTAATGATAACATTAACAGAAACAATAAAGTTTATGTGATACTGCGCCTCTCTTCACTGAACTAACATAAGCACTAGAACAGTTAAAAGTAACTTTAGATTAGCACATAGAGGTCGTGACCTGAAATTGTTACCAAAGAAGGTATATCGATTAAAAATAATTAATATAAAAATTCCACGAAAGAAGTGGTCGTTTTATAATAGAAGAATTAATTTTGTCAAAGCCTCTCCATAAAACTATACGAAAGTGTAAATTATAAGTTTAAATGGGAATTGCTCAAACACAATGCGCTAAATAGCATACATTTCAATTTGGGGGGGGGGGGAACACGTGTCTGCACGATTTTTTATACAAATTAAAGATTTTATTAGAATTTTTTTAAAATAAGTTTTATACACAAAAGGGGGGGGGGCGGGAGAAAAGGAGGAGTGTTTTTTTACTCTTTTAATCATTAAAAAAAATTATGTGTCACTTTTTTCTTTAAAAAAATAAAAATTTTAAGCTCTATGCTAATTAATCTACATCACGATATTTCTTAATAATACTCCTATAATATGAACTAGTAACTAATTAAAACACACCAACGCGTTTTTAAACTCATTTAAAAATTAATTATAAAGACTAGTTATTTTTCGTAAAAAAGTAAAAAACAATATGGACCCACTCAAACATTTTAATTATCCTTTTAAATGGCTAAGGGATTTATGAATATTTTTATATGGTTAAAAAGTTTTTTGGATCTTGATTTAATAATTTCTTTTGTGTAAAACGACTTCTTAATTTCTTTAATTACCGTTACAATTGAAAATATATGACGATTTTTTATAAAACATTTTGTATTTTATTGTTTAACGGGTTCTCACATACATTTTCCTTAACTGACCTCTGAGGCTACTTTATTACAATGTTTGATGTGAGAATTCTGCCTCGTTAAAGAACAGAAATGTGTAACCAAATAGAATAAATAGAAGAATTAGATGCAGTTATAGCGGTCAGAGCAACTTTACAGGATGAGATTCAGAGAATGTCAACCTAAATCCCAAGATAAGTAAATCTTATTACATTCCTTATTACTTGCAATTGTGTTGTAAATTAAACGGCTTCACACTTTTGGTTTGTATTAAGGATTATTCAAAGACTGAATAAATTGGTCACTTTGATTTCATTTGCTAATTGACTTTGCCCTCCAAAATAACGCGAGAATTGTTGCCGATGGACCTCGTGATTTTGAATCCAAGTTATGTAACAAGGAGTGGACGCGGTAGCTTAGTGATCAGAGCGTAACGGACTCGTAGCTTGCGTGTCATGAGTACCACTAAAAACCCGCCGTGTAGGGAAGCGATGCACGTTAAATCTGTCAGTTGTGGTAGTTAAGAGAGGGGGTGACAGCTCAGGTGTCGTCCTAGTCACTTGACCATGTTTCAAAATTGTAAGGTCCGTCGCCAAAAGCATTCGAGTAGCTGCACAGAGTGTGACGTTAATATTCAATCACTATGTAACAAACCGGCTGGGTGGCGTAGTTGGTATGTCGCTGGCCTTCTGCACCTAAGGTTGCAGGTTCGACCTTGGCCCAAGTCGGTGGATTTTCATGATGCAAAAAATCGACAGAGTCCATGTCGTATGATTATGCGGCATGTAAAAAATTCCCTCGAGTATCCGTTTGGCTTGGATTCTCTCGGCAAAATTAAATTCCTAAGTACAAATTTTGCATCGACAGAGCTCAGGTGCCTCCCTCTGGAGAGGAAACTGGGCGTCAAAATTACTTGCGGCAATCGGAATCGCCTATATGGTGTCGCACTATAAAGTGATACCAGCTTCTGGAGAATGTACTAGGTCTGCAAAGGTACAAATATCAATCCGCAGTCCCATTAGAGAGGAAAAAACTATGTAACAAGGACACTTGTGTAACACTTGAGCTGACACACTTCACTCTTCAAATTTCAACACACACCAACGTGAGGACTTTTAAGACTCGAGATATTTAACGTGCATCAGTCGCTAGACAGGGGTGGTCATCAGTAGTACCGGCATTTACACCTATGTCTCGATAACGCTGAAAAATAGTTCATGACCATGAACATTCGGATATCGCGACCAATAAATTAGCTTAAGTCCAATCTTTATTCAGTAAATATGTCTCTTAGTACTAAAGAAACGTATTCGTCACAACATATTTAGCAATATCGTGCAGGTAAGTTAAAGGACAAAATGAATAAAATTTATAATTAATGCATAAGTGAGTGAGAGTTTATTACTGTCGCACTATACCAGGGGAAAGCATTAAGTTGATCGCGGTCGACCGCCAAGACATTTTGGAGTGACCACCTAATGATTAGCAGTAGTGAATATATACCGAAATATTCAACATTGGTCTTCTACTGATTGTCACTACAAGCACTAACTTTAGATAAAAATGTTTTATTTTTAATGTATTTTGAAGTTTCGTAACGAATGCATCATTTGATATTATATTTGCGGCTATTATTATTATGTTTGTATCTTGCGTTGTGCTTTAAAAGTGGTCTTAAAAATGTAAGTTTACTTTATTGTAGTTATATGTAGGTAAGTACATACTCTGCATTTATATATATTATTGTTATTGTAAATATTGTAGACCTTTTTCTTAGTTCACCCCACCTACGCAGCTGGGTAGACCTTGAAGCAATTAGAAGTAGCCCTTACTCTGGAAAAGTTTTACCGCCCCAGCACTATACTATATTACAACACGAGGACTAAAGGCGACGGATTTCGTAATTTTGAGCCTCGATCGAGTGTCAAAGAAGACACCTGAGCTGGCACAACCTTCAAACTACCACATCACCAGGGACGTCTTAAGGCCAAATGGGCCCGGGGCCTCTTTTCGTTCTCAACTATGTCTCGATAAGATCATGATCCAGATAATTTTAATGTGGTTAAATATATAATCCCCGAATATATATTTTTCGAAAAACATGGAATTTCAAACTGCATGTCAACTGGCAAAAGTGATAAGACTATATTATGTGATGACCGTAGTCGTGTAGGCCTAGGCCTAATACCATAAACAATCATTCAACTCATTGAATCGAAATGCAGCCGTCCGTCGAGCCGGTTTGTGAGTAGGTTTTTTGAGATTGTGAGTCGTGCGCATTTATTTGTTTCAAATAGCCATTTGAACGAGTATTTGACAATGAATGTCTTCTATTTAAGATCTCAGGTAGGGCCTAATTTTGCAATAGGGTCCATTGCCTTAAAAATCTTAAAGATTTATCTGGGCCCAGTGCCTTAAAGAGTCTTAAGACGTACCTGCGCACCACATCAACGGGATCACTTTGAGCCTCGTCCCCTATATACGACAGGTCTTTAGTGACACTAGGGCTCGAACTCATGACAGGACGGCCACAAGTTCGTCACCAAAACCACTAAGCCACATAATTGAAATGAATGGCATTTTAACAACAACTCACAAATAATGAAATACTTTATCCTTTGCGTTCTCTCAACACATATCTATAACATAACGGTTCTAAAAAGAATCACTAAGTTGCCATCAAACATTTATGTAATTTTCCTAGAATTCCAACACCGCGCTTTTAAACAATGGAAAAAATCAATCACGGGATGTCAAAAGTTTTCAAAACACACACCCTTTCACCCCCGCAATTAAATAGCCATGTTCATCGGCAGGCTGTGGGAATAATTACTCCCATACTCGATGACATATATAAATTAGTACTCTTCAACAAAAGAATAATCAGAGATGTATATAATGATAAGGCCAATTTCTCGGTCCGTAACGATCCCCGAAAGAGCCATTTGTAATCCTCATCTCCACTTCATCATTTTCGTCATCCGGTAACAGGGACAGTTTCGACGCTATTTATTTAAAAAGCAATTCAATACTCTGTTCCGTGCCATCTGTCTGAATCAAGATGACAGTTCGTGCGAGCAAAGAAACACAGGAGCAATTGACTCTGAGGAGAATAGTAATAAAAAAAAAGGCTCCGAGAAGACACATTTTTGTGACTATCCATCAGATTTACCCTTGTCCACACAATATTTCACTGAAACTATTAATAAAACGACAGGGATGAAATTTTACACTGTAAGTAATAATCCTTTTGGAACTGCTTCTTTCATGCGAGATGAAATATATCTGACAATCATATATATATGAAACTATATAGTATTACTTACTACAAATAAAAAGATTATTTCACTCTGAAGCTCAGTCAAATAAAACTTCATGTATTATATGTCACATTTTATTTTTTTCAATCACAAGTAAGAATACTTTAAAACAACGTTCTGGGCTTCGAAAATTTTGTTAATGTTTTCGAGATATATTAAATGCTATACTTATAATATACATGTTACCGTAAAAGTGTGAAATCTGTTATTTCATAGAATAACTACGTATTTCATGAAATAACTAGACAAGTCAGTTTAAGTACATAAAATGATCGAATTCTACGATTTATAACTAGGTATTCTATAGAATAACGATTACTTGATCGTTAAAGTATGAAATACGGCACTCAAAAGTTCTTTGAACCGGTTATATCTACTTTAGGAAGGATTTTTCCGATAAGAAACTAGAGATGGCTGAATAAAACAATTGTACTCTAGATATCAGTTCGATATATGTCAGCGAGAATTAATTTCTATTGAAGAAGTTGCAAATAATGATACAACGTTTCGATCTGTTGCAATAGCTCAGTTGCGGTACTGGACAAGGGTTTTAAAAATATTACTGTAAAGAAAAACGTGTAATGGTAAATCGTGGGCTTGTTTCAAACATAATAAGCAGTCCAATCCAAAGTGGCATCACAGCAATCCTTGCTCTAATAAATAATGAAAAGTAAAATAAAGGTATCTCATAAAATTTAAATTAATATTCTCTTACATTTTTGTTTAAAAAAAGTTTACACAATGTTTATATGAAGCAACAGTTTTTCCTCCCAGCATGTATTTTTGTTGATAATATTTAAATATAATCTACTTTTCAGCATATTCTTATTTTACGTTTCTGTTTAACTAATATTAGCAATATGAGCGATAATAAATTATATTATTGGCTTTCCCTTATTATTTATCAATTAATTTATAAAATATTTTTGAAATTGTTTATTTTTCACTTTAACGGCCTATCCTTTGTTTTTTCACATAATACTTAGTTATTTCACAGAATAACAAGGTAAAGTATGAAATTTTTCATCTATTATATACTTTAACTTACTTGTCTAGTTTTTTCATGAAATACATAGTTATTCTACGAAATAATTGAATTATACACTTTAATGGTAATATATATATAAAAAAATACCTGAATGAGACAATTTTTTTACATCATCAAGGAATATAAAGAGTGACTATATTTTAAAAAAAAAACACCAAATAAGGCAATTGGTTTTAGTTTATAATTAAATTTCAAAGCAAATACAAACTTAATATTTTTTCAACAGGGAACAGTGATTAAATAATATAAACTGTGCCACAATAAATGATTTCCGATGGGTTTAAAAATTATAAAAGATTTCATTTACATCGACTGTGATAATAAATTTCCAAAAAAATTATGGCGAAGTATATATATTATTATAACTTAAACTCTAACCTTCTATGTACTATATACAAAATTTTTTCATACTCATTTTGTTTTCGAAGCCATTAAAAAAACGATAAAAATAGCTTTTAAAATAATATAACCTTTTCTTTGTGCACCTCAATAAACAAGAATAGTACTAATATGATTAGGCATTGTCATAGTGAAGTTCAGATTATTGTATACTTGTTTCCATTAAAAATACATTTGATTTTAAAAAGGAACGCATTAAAACTGAAGAGTACTTCACATTTACTATTTCTACGTAAATTCTTATACATTTTACACAATCTTATAGTTAAGATTTTATAATAAAATGCTTCTAATCGTCAGTAAACAATGAGAAATACAAGCAAACACTGTTTAAAATAAAATAAACATTTCAAATCTTGCAACAAATATCTCCCTTTCTCCACATAAATGCATTATTTCATTAAATTTAATAAATTTTTAACACCACACAAAAACAAAAACTTCCTCCTTCTGATCAACCAATTACTGATTCCAAAAATAAATCCACAAATTTCATTTTAACAAGATATATTCCGAGTAAAACCACATAAATCTCGTGCAATTAGCAGGATAAAATGCGAATAAACAGATGGTATGGAATAATTTTCACAGTCAGTTAATAGCCTTTAAAATATGAATTTAAAACATAGTAGCAGAGAAACATTTAAACTTGGAAGTCTCAAGTGAAATATGAAAAGTTAAACTCAAATTTCTAAGAATTTAAACATAAGGATGGTTCTTAACTTCCTAACAATAAAAATCAAATAGTTTTAATGTAATATAAATTAAACCGAATATTTTTTTCTCTTTTAAAAATTATGACGGACAGAAATGATTTTCAGTTTTTTTCCCTTTTAAAATATTTATGGCAAATACATTTAAATGCTTTAGAACTCGCGTATTTATTAAGCAAATTTACATAATAAAACGCGAGAATACATACAAAACCATTTAGTTGCATTTGAAAAATAATAAATAATGACTGTATAATTTTTGTCCAGTTATTTTTTATAAGTTACACTTGATCTTTATCAATATTTAACCAAGAAATTGCACTTATATCAGTGTTATGAATATTTTAAAATCAAATCCATGTCTTAATACTTTAATATTTTAATTATTTGTGTAAATTTATATTGTTTCCATAAATTAATATAAAATTGGTAAAGGAAAGGATTGTTTCAAAAAGTAAAATTTATTAAAATGGAAAACAAGTAGGGGGAAAACAAGATTAGAGAATCTCTGCTCTAGATCAGGGGATTCAGATTTTTAATTGGTTACGTGTAATCATAGGAAAAATTTATGTGTCGAGTAACTATTTTACTTCAGCACAGAGAATTATAAAAAAAACGTTAATAAAATCGAGAAAACATTTAAGTACATCACTTACTTATAGATACAAATCAAGCATTATGTTTTCCTCGGTCAAGTACGGCAAAATAATTTAATTAAGATGTAAAAATAAATAATTAATTAGCAAAAAGATTTTTTTAAAAAAAAATGTAGAGATTTAATATTTTTTTATATTTTATACATTAGTAACGTATAATGAATTTCTTTGATAATTAAGACGTTAAAAAGTTAGATATTTCTTAGCTATTTTCAATGGAATGCAAAATATTTACATTGATAATTTCTTGAAGTAAATATACAGTAAGGAATTATAGAAGATCAACATGGTGATGCCATGCGCTATGCGTACACATACTAGTTGCAGATCATTGTCCAAAAATATTTTTAAGACATACTCAGTAGCAATACTCAATTTTCGTTAAAGCCATGCCTTGCTTAATCGGCATATCTAGCTAAATTTTTAATTGCATCTTGGGTTTAACATAGGACGAGTTTTAAATTAAAAAAAAATTACATATGCCATTTTTTTTTTAAAAATGTGCATAGCTTTTTCTACAATGAAATTTAAAACGAATATATAATAACTCTGAATATCATGGTAATCTACAAGTAGAAAACATCGAGGAATCTTCAAAGTTTTTTGAAAAATATCTTATTATTAACAAAACACTTCGTTATTTTGGTATCAATAACTAAATGTACAGCCAAAAATAATATCCTAGATGCAACGTGATTTACATAGAATTTTATCCCATGGTCTAAAATAAAATATTCAGTTATTACTTTTCTTCAAACATGGATATCAAGCTACAAGATTTTATTTTGAGCTTGTGGTAATGGCAACGAGGACAGAGAAAATTTGTGAATCTAAGGGTCTGAATGATTTTTATCGGCAAATCTGTAATACGCGAGTAAGTCTTTTTTTTTTAATCAGAGACGAATGTATACATAATGTTTCAAGGGGAAAATTTGTACAAATTATGTTCGAAAAGCCATTTTTTATGAACAAATCTGAATCATTTTATCAGATTTTCAGTTTAAAAATTCTTATTGATCCGAATAATTAAGTTGATTTTTTACTTTAAAAATAAAGGTATATCATCAAAAAAAAAATTTTTTTTAACAACCAACATAGGCATTATATTTTACGGTTATATTTTACGGTTATCCATTTACTTAAAAAATTTTCAAATTTTTTTACAGTCTATTCGGGTTTGAATATGGTCAGTAAGTTATTTATGATATAGTACACCAGGTCTTGACAATAGGAGTTAATACAAGTAAAAATAATTATTTTTTCAAAAGCAAGTAAAACTAAACATTTTGCCTTGATTTCAGTGTAGGTGATTTTGAAGAAAAAAGACTACAGTGTAATTTATTTGTCTTATACTTATAAAAATCCGAGTTAGTAGTTATAAAAATAACCAAAAATGGGGGAATCTAAAAGAATACATACAAAAGTCCAGTGCAATATATTTACCATTCACAAAACACACAAAATAATATGAGCAAATATTTCAATTTTTGGAAAAACGACCAACAAGCTTAACTTGATATATTTTATGAAAATATATTTCAATCACAGTTTAATATTTCTTTGCATTTTCTTTAATCCACAACTAACGGTTAAAAAAGGAATGGAAAACTTTTGCTTCAATAAAGAAATCGAAGTCAGAGCTATACGGGGAAACACGTTTAACGCGAAAAAGCTTAAGGAGAAACATCGTCGATTAACACGAAATAATGCAAAGGTCCCGACAAACTACTATGTATTTTAATGCATTTTTCTCTTAACACGAAACGAGAATAGCTTAACATGAAAAGATTTTCCTTCAGAGAATCAACAAAATAAGGAAAACACCAGACGAATTGGTCTGTGTTATTGTATTATAGGAAAAATTCATTGTAGTAGATGATGAAAATGTGTGTACAGACCTAATTATGGTAGACAAAGACATTTTGGAGTTTGTTCAAAGCTCAAAAAAATATCATTGATGCAGATTTCGACGACGAAAATGAAATGAATGATGTAGCTCTTGTTCCCACACCATCCGCAATGAAGAATGCCATGAAAAGTATGAGCAGGTATTTAGACGCACATTCCAATAGTAAAACGAGTAACAAAATGGGCGATATCGAGTAATTTGTTGATAATTTGATGCTAAAAAAAACAATGCAAAAATTATCAGATTATTTTCCAAAAATTCATTAAAGGTTTTGTTTTTCGAAAAATGTGAAAATTTTGTATTTAATTTCTTTAAGTTCTCGTGAATGTTTTTGTTTTACTGATATTTAGTAAATATGTGCATATATACACATCTATGTAAATAAAATAAACTCAAATAAACTTAATTCTGTTGGTACATGTTTTTTTTGTTGCAATATCTTTTAGCACGAAAAAATATTTCAGTCCCTTCAATTTCGTATTAAGCGATTTTGATTGTATATCTTTCTCTGATCATTAACATTTTCCTCTCTCCAACTATATTACAAAAAAGAAAACGTCGCAATGATAGCAATATCCACTCTCTCAGGGCTGGCAATCGATAACTCAAACATCTCAACAAGCAAAGACAAAGCCATGCCTTCGACTTTCACAAAGTGAAAGAAAAAAAGACATAAAGATTAATTCCGAAACAACCTATCAGAGATGACAAAGAAACGAAAGCTTTTCCCGCGCCAAGACCATTAATTCGAATCGATTAAGGAGCGCAGCATTCATCCACTCGAACGCAACTTCTACTGGTTACATGGGCTTCGAAAATCCCAGCGAACGCGCGTGACCACGTGTGGGATAATCGAATTAGCATAAAGAGCGGGAAAAGCATTTATGGGAGGATTAAAGCTACGCTCACAAACGTGATGAACTGCAAAACCTCCGGATGTGGAAACGATCACAAACCAGGCACAAGCTTATACCTTTGCCAGGCATCTCGAGTCCCCAATCATTTCGGAAGGCTCTGCCATTGAATACATTGACCAAGAGAGAGGATGGCAGTGTTGCCATCGAACGAAATTTAGATTATTCTCAACAAGTTCATAAACAAAAACTGAATAATTTTCCTCATTTCCATTACCATTTATTCCAAGATACCATTTTATTTTGAGGTAAAAACCCATTTTCAAGTCAAATAATCACATAAATTTAAACTATTTATCATGACAGATTAAATTTTTCAGTCCTCAAATAAATATATACTTGTAGATTTAATAAGGAAAAACAGAGTATTCGGTTCATGTAATGAACGAGATAAAAAGTTAGAACACTAACAAAGAAAGAACACAAGTTATACACGCTAGTTGAAACAAAAAAGTGTATTTTTAAATATGAATTTTTCACTCTCTACACATCCAGAGCCATCATCATAATAAAAGTTAAAAAAAAAAAAATCAGCGACAAACAATTTATTCACTTCCCATCATGAAAATCACGCGAGATTTGAAACGACACCTCTCTCGAATCTCTTTGAAAATTTATCAGCATCTATGCTTTGACTTTACCAAGTTTCAAAATGTCGTGGAATCAGAAATGACGCCATTTTGAACAACGAATGAGATGTGGTATTGCACGCCTTGGCGGACTGCAAAGTGCCATGATGTGTTTCTCAACATTGGACTTCAGGGAGTCGTTCTGTTCGATGATTCCGACCTTATTCAACTCGGCACGCAAGCCAAGGAAGAGGTACAGCAAAAACAACTAAACTCATTCTGTGTACATAAATAAATAACTGCGGGTTTTGCGGCAAAAGGGGAAAAGAAGTGAATAATAAAGTAAACACACTCAGAGAAAGTTTATAACAGTTTAAGAAGTATAATTTTGGGAAAGATTTAAAACATCTAACGGCTGGTAATGCCATTTAAAGGCTTGGTATGAACGGCATCATAAACACTATAAAAAATATGAAATGACAGAGATTTACGATTGGTATTAGAGGTGGTAAAGTCCATTTTCTGCGGTTACTTTTCCTCCGAAACTGTAATGTGTGTATTTGTCCGAAGATATAGAGTATGCATAAAATAATTTAACACGAAAAAGAATTAGCCCATTGAATATGCAATTTTATCACGATTTTATGAAATTTCACTCGAGTCAAACAGAAAGATATAAAATATGACACGAGTACTTCATATATTTTTAGTTTATAATGAAACTAAGATATAATTTAATTATTCATAGAAAGTATCAAATAACATAATAATACTATATAAGTTAAAGGTACTTACATATCACACAGTCGATCCAAATCGCCCAATAAAATGACAGCGCCAATTCAAAAGATATTGGTAAATGCTGCCATTACATTTATTGTTTTGTAACATGCGCGGGAACAGTTATAGGCTGCAAGTCGTGGCATTTGGCGATGTTTTTTGATTTGACGAAATTGGTTGACGGTGTAATACGTGAAGTACCAAATTAAAATAAAAATTTTCAATTATCATTAAAACTTTTTTTTTGTATTTATGAACAGGAAGTGTTTGAAAATTGTTTTAATACTTATTACATTTTATGCTAAATTATTATTTCTTAATTAATTAAAACTTTAGTGCAATGTGAGTAATTAATTAGCCTGATATTACATATAATTAATTGATTTCACTAATATTCAAAAATATATCTAAGTATGACACCATTCTAGAAACGACACCATATTTATATTAGATGTACTGGAAAATTCTATCCATTTCGGTTACAGGTTTCAACAAGTATGCACAAATTCATTAGTCGCATACTAGACTCTCTTTTTATCACTGAATGTATACATACTAACCTAGAAAATGAACTAAAATGAAGATTATTTTTATGTAAGTATTAAGTGAGACGCGATCATGTACCCGTGGCTACTGTTACTAAGTTCATTTGAGCTACAGTATTTCGTGTGAATTCCAACACGAAATAAATGCTACGGAGAAGAGAATGTAAGAATATACTAGAAGTGTTTGGTAAAGGGTACAGTTTCTGATTGAAAATGCTGAATGAAGATGGTTCGAAAAATTTCAAGGTGATTTCGACCTTTATGATAAGTGGCTCTCGCTTAGAGAAAAGTCCTCTTTTGACAATATTAGAGATGGTGGAAAGGCTTGATTCAGCTCAATAAGCCATTTAGGACCATATCGGAAACGAGGATTGGCGCGGAAATATACCTAATGGGTGTTACATAAGTTAAGTGAGAATTTGAAAGATCGTGTCATAACATGAACATCTCTGCTTCCACGGAACAAAATCGAACCCTTCTTGAACCGGGTGATGACTGGGAATGAAAAGTGGATTACATATGAAAACACTATAAGTAAAAAGGCATATCGTTAACCCGGAAAATCTGCCCCTCCTTAGCTCTAAACCGAAGTTGAGTTTGAGTGAGAAAATGTACGGTGGGACAATCGATGACCAACATATTTTGAGTTGTTGAAACTGAATAAAAATCTAAATTCGGAGAGGCACTGACAGAAATTGTCTAATTTAAAAACAGTACGCCAAGAAGAGATTTGTGATGTTCAAAGGGAAGGACATCATGCAGCTCTATGATAATGCCAGTCACATGCTGCTTTGGGGACTGATCAGAAATCTGCTGAGCTAGGTTGGAAAATTCCGTCACATCCACCATACAACCCGGACCTAGAGGCCGTTCAATTGTCATTGGTTTTTTAGTCTTTACAAAAAATTTTTGCAGGGCAAAAATTTCAAGAGAAAGCAGAACAATGCCGATTAAAGCTCGTTTCGGGTCCTGGGTACAGAAGATCTAACAGGCCCTCTTGACATTGGTGGATTGAAATTTATAAGCAGAAAATCTGGTTTAGTCTAGCTTATCCAGACTCCTGGCACTCGCCCTAACAGCCCAATGGATAACCGGCACTGAAGCAAAGTTAATTTTTCGCTAGGGGTAAGGCCTTTTTTAATTATGGGATATACAAATTGCCTTAAGGCTGGCAACAAGTTTTGAAAAATGATGGCTATTAAATTATTCAATTAAGTTTATGCAAGGAATGAAAATTTTATTTTTATGTTCTAAAAACAGACAGAACTTTCCGGTAGACTAATATTTTACGAATATTCTTTGAACAATTCCTTTTTTTGTTTTGTTTCTTCATTTATCAAGTGAGTGAATATTAACATCGCACTGTTCAGCTACACGCGGCTTTTGGCGAGAAACCCCGTAATTTCTAACCATGGAGTGACGACTTCATTCATGAATTCACTAGCAAAAACAACAAAATAAATAAAAATATTTAACATTAACCCAAGAGTTCTTTAATTATTTTGAAGAACTTATAATACTTAAGTCCTTTTTACATCAAATAAAAAATTAAATGGTTAGAACAGAAATTGAAAAAACAATTAAGGAAAGCTTGCGATTATCTTTCTATCCGATTCAAAGATAAAGATATAGCACTAACATGCTCCGTATGAAAACAAAACAAACATCTGCAGATCACTTTAATCCGTTGAAAAATAATTATTATTGATGATGTACACCAAAATCTTTTTAGTAACAATTTACTTTCATTTGGTAAACACACATTTGA
>BMAO01039682.1:0-14503 GCA_019973975.1 Trichonephila clavata
CTTACGCGTTTCACTAACCTTCTCTCAAATCTTTTAAATTGTATTTATTTTAACCAATCCCGCTGAGAGCTAAAAGTGTGACTTATGCAAATAAGATAGTTTCGGGTTTAGCGAGTTCGAAAGAGATATAAAAGGGAGAAATGAAATGAAGAGATGAGGATGACTACGTGTTTGATAGAGGAGTTAACTACGAGATTGATTAAGAAGGTGATTCTAGGAGATTAGTTTAACTAAGTGAAGTTTGTTAGCTGAAGGAAGATTATTGAAAAAGATTCATTAATTCGGTTCGGACGTAACTGAAGATATCAAGGATTGAAACCGCTTATAGATTCTTCAAGTAGTCAAGAATCCTGTCTTAAAGAGATATCAGGTCTGTGATTTTTATAGATTAGATTTAAATGCGTAGTTTGATTGTATGCGTTATTCCCCGGGTATCAGTTAGTGTTCCGTCGTTCATAATTGAATTCTGATCTCACTCCACTATAATTTGTTGTTCTTAAGGTTTGATTAATATTTGTGTGTTTATCTATTAAGACAGATTAATAAAGGATATTGATTTATTAATTTAGTAGTTGTTAATTATGAATCCAACATACCCGAATTTAGATAATGTGCAAAGGGGAGTTAATAATCATAGGGGTAATGAGAGACTACGACAAAATTATCACGTCGAGTTAACTCTTCAGGAAGCCCACATCTCTTTTTTTCCCCATCACTTTTTGGAAGGACGTTGGATTCCAAACTATAATTAACTATACATACAATTTACACATAGAATCTTACAATTATTTGTAGAGATATTTATTAACTAATAACTTTAAATACACTTTGTTGGTTTTTATTTGGGCTAATTTTTATATGTTTCATAAGACTGCAATAAAAAAAATCTATCATTTTGCATTCAAAGTTTCTGAACATTTTGAGTTTTCATGTTTTTAAACACCTCAATTTAACTTTGTTTATCACTAAACTTTTAAACAAAATTTAACACTTGAACATTTATTTCCATTTTATATTGTGAATGCGATAATGATTTGACATAAAAAAAATATATTTTTAGATAATACCTTTATTAAGTATATTAACTTTCTATTTAAAGGTTGATCTTTATTTGTTCATTCACACAGGAAAATATATATTCCTTTTCATTTTGTATTAAAACAGCTATTTAGCAAGGTTTTTTTTTTTCTATTCTTACATTTTTAATACAAACATACTAGCTTCTTATAGAAACACTAATTGCTTAAAGGGAAAAAGAATCAAATAAGTTTTCTTCAGTTTCAGTCCTATCCCTTGATCGAGGCTCAAAATTACAAGGTCGTCGCCAGCAGAACTTGTATTCCTTTAATACGCATTAATAAAAAAATACCACTAAAACTATCATTTGGCGGTTTTTTCGGAAAATTTACTTGGCGCTAGGCATAATCAAAATTTGTTCTAACATTGAGAAATTGCCTTAAAGGAATATTGGAAGTATTCTCAGAAATGATTTTAAATCTACAACATAAATTACCATATAGAGAAAGCATCCTTTAACACCAAATTTTAATAGTAAATGCATGTCTTGGCGATGAAAAAGCGAATAATATAAAGATTTTTCCCTAATAAAGTTAAATCAGACACTCATATCTGCAAGAATCAGGAAATAATTTGATAAATGCTTCAAATCGAACAATTCTAACCATTTTGAACTATTACTAATCATTATATTTAGGGTTTTGCTTAAGTACATTATATATTTCTTGAAATTATTCTTTCTTTTCCTAAAAGTTCGAAATTATATATTTTAATCAATTTATGGAACAAACAAATTTCTCCATCGCCATTGCTCCAAGAATTTCATTGATAATTATTCTGATAAGCTAATAATGTTGTTGATAACCAGGAAAAACGTGATACAATTGCTGCGATTTTAGTGGAATTATGTAACAAAAACACGAATATATAAGATTGTGCAAGATTAAAATTTTGAGGAAAAAGCATGTGACTTTAAGAAGATCAAATTAAGTAAATACATAATCATTTGCTTCGAACACAGTTTACTGCCACTTAGAAGTTTTCCTTGTTCTTTTATTGTTGAGAGTTTGCAATTAATTTTTAAGTTAATGGCTTTCAAACTTCACACATTAATTTCGGAAACGAAGGACTTTTAAATAAAAAAATGTACAAAAAATACTGTTAAGATTTTTCTTGCAATAACGTTATTTTACGAAAATCACAAATTTTTTTTTAAAATCCGTACTTTTTAAGCAAATTTTTCAATCTTCAACACAGAAGTTTGATAACATTTTCTACAAACGCAACAAAAGTTTCGTGTAATAATATTAATAAATAACGAAGTTATTCAATGTTAAGTTAAAAATTTCGAAACAATTTTTCGAAAAATCTCAACAAAAAAAAGTTTTGGGCATTTTATTTTTTAAATGACTGGTTTCTAAAAGAAAAAGGCTTGAAGTTATTTAGTGTAGAATATCGTTTTCATAACACGAAAATAAATTCATACGCAACGATTTCGAAATAATTTTCATAAAAACGCATCAATTTAACTATTTTAAAAAAAATCTTAAAAAATAGAATAATTATTATTTTGCAAAAAAAAATTATACTGTATCGTGGCGAAAGAAATGATCTTTTCGATTCTGTAATTATTTTTTGTCTGCTTTAAAAATCAAAGACCGGATGGCTGTTTAAAATAAGTCGAGAATACCGAAAAATTTCACCTTCTGTTCATTCACGACGCTAAGGCCGGAAAAATAACGCGCAGGGTTAAGACAATTAAGCGTTTTAAGGTTTAACTAATATCTTTTTAACTAATTACAATATCGGAATGAAAAATATTTACGTCCTTATTCTCAGACCCTACTGAATATACTCACAAATTGTCATAAGAATCGGCCACACGTTTCGGAGGAGTTTGGTTACAAACACTATGACACGAGAATTTTAATATATTATATAATATATACTATATATAATATATATGACACGGAAAATTTTAAAAAGAAAGGCCGATAGAAAAAGATCGAAAGGAAATAATGTAAAACTGAACTTTAAAGCGTGTCGTAATAAAGAGAATTAGATTCGATAAAAGAAACGTCATTGTGGCATCTTAAAACGTTTTAAAAATAAAAATAATTAATATTTCCCCAGATGTTTAGATTAAAATGTTCTTCATTGTTGAAAGTAATAAAATTGAAATCAATGTAAAAAAATTAATTAACAATATGTTAAATAATTCTTACTCTTATCCCCCACGCTAAAATGTTCTTAAAAAGAACTGTTTCTCTGCTTTGAAAAACCAATTGCACAAATTCTTCGATGTGTGTATTTATATACAATCAACCACGAAATTCTATATACACCAATAGATACTACGTGAATTAAATAATAAAACAAAATGTGTGTGTGTGTTATTGTAACAAGTAATATTCAGTAACTAGCTACATGACCAGGTTTTTTGTGAGTATAACTTTTTGCCCAAGGAAATTTTCCCTTCACCTTTCGGTGGCAGCCCTTTCTGGTGTGTGATTAATGTCATTAAAAAGTTCCCTTATTCAAAACTTCATTCACCCCTTTGTCTCGGTGGATGGTCGGTTCCCCTCAGCTTAGCCCGGCGTTACACAGACCTTTTCCGAGAATATAATTTAATTCTCATGGAAATTTCCCCTTTTCTTCTTCCACTTCTTTTCATGTCAGACAGGTTTCTTTTCCCTCCGCTTATCAAGAAATTTCACGGACTTTTTAGAGTATAATACTCTTTTTCCCTCTTTTTTTTCTCTCAGAGAAAAGCTCTTCAAATTTCTATTTCCGATTAATAAATTACTAAACTAATTTATCTTTATCCACAAGAAAACAGACAATGTAAAATTTTATTTATAATTAATTTAGTAATGAACAACAAGAACACAATATGCTTCAGTTTTTCAAAAATATTATATCCATTTTTGTTAAATAATTCTTAACGTTACTTATTGAAACGACTGCTTATTTCTGGATGTTTGATTATTCGTACTATATAAAAATATGTAACTACACAAAAAAAGAACGATAGAGGGGGGAGCCTAAAGAGAAATTTGTCTATATTCACTGTATATAAAAAATTGAAAAAGATAATAAAACTATCTGATATAAACATTGTTAGGTAAATAATTCAGTAACTTTCTGGTCAGGTTCTCTTTTGCAGAAATCGACTTCCAAGAGGAGGCTATAGATGAAAAATATTCCGATTTTGAACTATTGCATCGATAGATTTGAAATTTGGTAAGCATATTTTTTTTATAGTAGAGAACCACTAAAAATGGGTTTTGCTGAAATCAACTCCTAAAGGGTGGAATTACGGTGAATATAAGCTCGTAAAAGATAAATATATATCATTTTGGAAATTCAAGTCGTTTTCTTTCTAAATCAGGAGATGAAGGTTAAAAATGTTTTTGAATGCATTTGAAGTCTCATTGCTAAGACTTATATACGAATACATAAAATCATACACTATCATTGCAATACCCAGCAAAGCCGGTGGATAATGGCTATTAGTTTATATACCTTTAGTTATTTAATTTAAAAATTTCAAGATGAAATAATACAGAAAATATCTGAAGTGCACACAAAGCAGCAAGATATATCTTCCTCTATGCTGTCGTGAGTCCACTATGTATGTATCTCTCGTGATGCTGTAGTAAATCCATTACGTACTATTGTAACAATATCAACGTTCAAGATAACTCGCCAAGTTGGCAACTCATATTTCGTATGTGGCGTACGCGCTGAATTGATAACTATGTGCTTCGTTCCATATAATGTCGCCAATACGGTTGCGATTGTTGCAAGCTCTCGCAGAAAAATACCGTAACGATTGCTTGGACTAGAATCGTTGCGTTAGCAAAATGCGTTGCCTCATACGAAGACTATCAACACAATCAATGGAACTAAATATTCATCTTTACAGAAAGCTGCAGGTTTATCAAAATCTGAGGAAATGAATTGGGGGACAATGAAAGTTTAGTGATTAAATTTAGCTGAAGGCCAAGAAGGAATTATGCAGAAAAAAAGAACAATAAATAGAATTACATAATATATGTAAGTTACAATTTTACAATTTGAACAACGAATCTTAGCAATAGTATAATTTGTACTATGGGTTTTGATTCGCCGTTAACATGGGCAGGGGGTACCTACCCACTTAGCTAACCATTTAACAGTTTCTTTTTTCTGTCATATTATGTCTAAAAATAAGCATAATTTTAGTAAACATTTTTAAGATGAAATCATTTATATAAACTCAACTCAGCAATCAGAAATGTTATAAATATATAACATTTAAAAAAAATTATAAATATATAATTATGGTCATTTTTATTTTCATTAAAATAACATATTTTCATTAAAGTTAGTTTTTCCCCCGAAGAAATAAGCTCAAAAGAACACTTTACAAAAATTCATATTAGATTTAAAAAGATAATATTGCACTTACAGCTAATAATTCTCTTAAACTTCAGTTTTTGTGTGGTAAATTTTAAAAGAGGAAAACACACGCATAGTCAAACATTGCAATTGGGACAAAAATATCGTGTTTCTTTTCTCACCCGTTTTCCACAAAATCGTTTCTCTTCGAACAACGCACCAAACATTGCCTTATTGGTCTCAATTTTTTGTCGCGGTTGGAAAAATCACTTCTAAAAAGTTTTTTTCTGTTAATCGTAAGGGACTGGGCAAAATTCCTGGTCGTCCTTTTTTCTCATTTACCGTCCCATATCTTTTAATAAGGCGATCTATAATCACTGGCGTAGTTAGTTCTGAGTGGGCCCTGTATGAAAAATTCTTGGGGCCCCTTATTTGGGGCGTTATGGCATTTATGATTATTTTCTTACATATGTTGGGGCACCTGTAGCTTGGGGGCCCCGTAAAATTGATACAGCTGATACGATGGTAGCTACGCCCTTGTCTATAATATCAAGCCTGAAATTCAAATGAGATAATTTTCCTCCCAGTTTCTAATATAAAACGAAAGCATTCCACAATGATGTATCTAATAATTGGAAACTAAACGACCAAAAATATGGGTAAATCAGAGGATCAGAGTAGAAAAGATGTTACCTGAACGCCTCTCGGTCAAATCAGGGAAGTGCCATTTCAAGTGCCCGAACGATGTTCGGGCAAAACTGGGAATCGGTTAGTTAAAAATGAAACCATATTTATGCTTCATTTCTCTTCTTTTTTGTCTCTTTTTTTAAGAATTCTTTTTGTTTAGACAATATTATTTAATTTAACTATTTAAATTAAATAAATCATGATTATAAGCAGTCTTTTCGAATTTAGGTTAATATCATCATTATTATCATATTGTTAAATGTATTTAATGCTATACATTTTTTTAAATTTAATCAGTTAATAAAGTTTTTTTTTTAGTTTCCTGTATAATCATTCAATAAGTCTGGAGATACTTTCTTTAAACAAATAATGACAAATATATTTTTACAAGAAAATATATGCACACATTTCGCGAATAGATTAAATAGGACTCATGACTATATCTACCTAATATCTTATAGAATTTAAATTAAAAACATATTTTCTAATAGTTAGTTTAATCTTCCTGGTTTTAAATTCGAAAACAGTCTTATCAATTACTTTTCTATTCAAATAACATGCCAATGCTCTGACAGTGCCTTCCCTGTTGCCAAGGTTGATTCTAAACAGCTGGTATATGCTATAAAATATTTCCTGATCATTTTAAAATTTTGAGATCACTAGTGTTTTAATATAGATTAGCAATTCCTACTCCATTGACTATTTCACTTAATATTATTATAAGCATTTGAAGAAAAAATTATTAGAATAAAGTATAACGGTTAATATATTACGAAATAGAGAACAGATTTAAAAAATATAACTCATAAAAAATTAAATAAAATACATAGAAACCCACTGCTACAGGCCATCTGCCATCATCCAAAATCCAATCTGTAAACAAAAGCACCCCAACCAGGTGCAAAAACAACGTGGTTGGTTCTCCTACCAATCATACTTCAAACCAAAAGAAAAAATTGAAGTGGTTACAGTTACTATATAAATAGGTATGGAATATCATGTTAGGCGCATTCTAAAATAGAAAGGATTGCCGTTCAAGTTAAATTGAAAGTGTTAAGACATTCAACTGGAATAAACCATCATGGTACGAGTAAGTTGGAATTTTATACTAGTTGAGGTGTTAAATATATTGAATATTGCTTCATGTATATATACTGGAATTTTTTTAATGAAGAAATAAATTATACACAGTTCTATATTAATCAAAGAACATTTACTGTTACTAAAATAATGTTTTGATGAAGGAAAGAAAAGGAATTAGGCTCACATATTACATACAGGACTCTTGTTGACACGAAAACAATCAAGAGCTTAAAACTTCGAAAATTTAACACATTCATAGTCACTAAATGTAAATTAGACTTAAAACATGTTTGGAATTCATGACTTAACAGATTATTCAAATTGAAATTACGAAAAATATTTAGAATTTTATGGTGAGTGACTTTGGATTTGAAAAAGCGTTTAAATGAATAATTTTCCTGATATTTGTTGTTGAATAGAATATATATATATATATAATATGTATAATTGTTTTACGAATATTATAATACAAGAAAAAATTACTTAAATGTAATTTTTTTTTGGAAAAAAACGAAGAAAAATTCCATATATTTTCAAAATGTTCTCCTTTTATGGAAAAGGCTCCTATAGGAGCTTAAACTAGGAATTTTGAAAAATCCACATTTTCACAGTTACGATCAATTTAACTAATAAGTGTCACTTTTGTGATACAATTTTCTACTCCCTGATATATTAAAGCATCAATAAATCCATTTCTAAATTATATATTTCAAAAATTCTCAGTATAGGCTCCGTACAGAAGTATTTTTTTAGCTATGTTTAGGCAAAATATTATTATTATAGAAGTACCTTTCATAAAAGAAGAATGTTTTGAAAATATTTCGTTTTGTCTTCTTTTCCCCCAAAATTGCATTTACATAATTTTTTTATTTTAATATTATTCTCAAAACTATTTTATACGTATATACTAATTCAAGTGACACTAAATATGAAAAAAAATTATTAATTGCAAAATCACAGTTCCGAACGTAGTCAGTAACCTTAAGAAAAAAAATTATTTATTCAAGATTATATAATTTTTTTTCACAAAGCATCTGTTAAGAGAGTTTCAGCGAAAATATAGAAATCTAAGCTAAAATGAAATATACGTATCTTCAGCAAAAGTTAGGGGATTACTTAGTGATGCATTACTTACAAGACGCAATTATTAAACAATTTTTAAGAAAGCATTGTTAACATTAAACCGTTGGCTAAAATGTCGAATCGGCCACTTATCCCGCCAAGTGTTTTTTCGCCAAATCTGGTAATCCTCGTGAATTTGTATCAGTGAGGGTGAAGTCGGATCGCGGCGTAAAAACGTGCTAAATCGGCGATTTTTCAAACTTTGGCGGACCAGTGGCCGATTCGACAATTTCACCAAACTGTTTTATTAATTGGATAAATAAATCTATTTAACTTAAAAATTGTATCCCAATTGTACTTTGTTTCAATCGAATAAAAAAGTCAATCTGCCTGTCATTTAAGTAAAAGCTAAATAAAAAAAAAACTATGCTATAATAACTATGTAATGCTGTAAATAACTATGTCACCATATACGTATAACTGATACATAATTTTTAAAGTTCTGATAGTCATTCTTATAAAGGAATGATGATTGTCTATTTCTTTTTAACAACCAAAATCCTTTCATCATATTATACATTCAATTATCTTTGTAATAATGCAAATTTAATTTCTTAAATTTTATCATTCAGCAAAGAAATAAGCAAAAGTTTTTGAAAATTTTACTTTCAGTATAGTTTAATTTCTTTTCCGTTATATTTACAAAACTTTAAAATGCTACTATTTTTTGATTTACTTTTAAAAAATCTGTGTACTATTCATTATACGAACAATTATTTACAAACTATTGCTTATTTCTATTCTAAGTTCCTTTATTCGTAAATATATTCCTATATACAAAACTTTTGTTATCTGGGTTCTATAATTAACTCTCTGATAATAATATTAATGTTAAAATTAAAAAGCGAATACTGTTAACAAATAGATGTTTAAATGGTCTTAGAATCTTCTTTATATCATCATACATAAAGAGAGATACAGAATTACTGTACAAAACTGTTATGCATCCAGTCCTAACCTATACTTCTGAGACTTAGACCCTCTCAAAGAAAGAAGAGGCCAATATTGTGCCATTTATGAGAGAACGATCCCGAGAACCTTTATTGGTGGAATTAAAAATGATATTTATAGAAGAAGAACAAATGTGATATTTACAAAAACTATAAGGACATTGATGTAATAAAAAAAACTCATCAAATTAAATAGAATTATATTTGCTGGGTATACTGCCGTTTGGATACAACTAGTTCAACATTTAAGATTTTCAAATATAAATTTATGAATACTAGAACCAGAGGACGACCAGACTTCGATGGCGGGAAACATTAACACTATTCCAAGACCATAAGGATATGGAACTGGAGGAACTGTCGACAAGGGGAACTGCTTTGAAAAATGTTCTGGAGAAGGCTAAGGCCCACCAGAGGTTGCTGAACCAACAATAATGATTTTTCCTTAACGGAGAACGTGTTTTTTGTGTGTTATATTAATCTGGTAAAAATACTTGCGAAGCAAAAAAAAAAAGAGAAATTGCTTCGTTAATATTTGAAATTTTGCATTGTAATTATTGATATCTTATGAAGGATTGGGAGTCTACAGCCTTTTCAGCAATCAAATGCTTCAAATCTAGGATTTATAGAAGGAAATACCTTTTATTTGTATTAATATATTAATCTTTTTAAATACTTCTACAAAATATCACAACATGATTTTTATCTTGTCTGTGTATAGGTGTCATTTAGACAGATGTGTTATTTTTTAACATTCTAATAACGGAAGAAATTGGTTAATTTTTTTGCAATGATATATTGAAATATGTTGTCGTTCAATAGTATGCCCATACCAACCCATGCTTGGAGATTCCAAGATCATAGCTGCTTAAATCAATCTCTCAGAAAGATACCACTTCAATATGTTGATCAAAAAACAAGTTATAGAAGGTATTAGTTACAAATATGGAGCATAACTTGAAAAATTAGGTTCTATATACAAATATACATTAAGTTACATATAAAAAAATAAAAATATCAAACTTTGATTAAAATTTTAAGATTTTCAATAGTATTATTTTTTAATAATACAGATATCCTGTGGCTAATTTTTAATGTAGCCTCATTAGAACAGATAAGGAGGTTTTATTTATCAGAAAAAGAGGAAAAAAGTGACTCATTCACCACGAGATTTCCTGAACTAATAGTCCAACAGACTTAAAATTTGGTAGGCACATTTCTTATGTTTAGTAAAGTTTAGTTTTACCTAAAAGGGCGTTGTACGACCTCAATAGATAAAATTTTCCAATTTTTAGCTAATAGATCTACAGACAAAATTAAGCAAGTATGTTTGTTGTTGTTAAGTGCAAATTCGCTGAGAACGGTTTCTGCAAAAATTGTCTCCCAAGTAAGAAATTACGTTGCCATAAAAGATAAATATACTTCCGTTTTATAATTCAAGCCCTGTTCTTTTTTAATCAAGAGGACAGAATTATCATAATGTTTCTGTTGAAAGCTTAATGAGATATTTTTTAATAACTTAAAAACAATATATAGTTGTACAACATCGTGCAATCTAGCGGGTAACAGGGTTACCCGCTAGATACGAGGGTTGGAACTTTAATAGTATCAACAATTTATTTACATGGAACACAAAAGTGATTAAAGTTACCAAGTTTTACAATGCTTCAATATAGTCACCACCATTGTGTATAAGCCGTTTTCCAATGATGAGGAAATCGCAGAATACTTGTAGCAGCGCCTGTTCTGTTGATAGACCGCCTGTTAGAATGTACCGGTCTACTGCCGCAAGAATCTCTGGAACAGTTTTGAAGCGAATACCATGAAATTGTTCCTTCATATTAGGAATTAAGTCACAAGATCTTAGATCTAGGAGTCGATCACTGTCCATTAATGCGGCAACAGCATGCACTTCTGCTTTGCTGACACTAGGACGACGTGGCCAATGCATGTCTGCCACATTTTGGAGTCCTCCATTGAAGACTTTTACCCATTTTGCTACAGTTCTGTAAGGCAATGCAGATTCACCGAAAGACTCTTGAAGCCCTAGATGGCATTGTCGTGCTGTGCGACTTCTGGCACATTCAATTTTTATCCAACTTCGTTGTTCTTGTTTTGAAAACATCCTGACAAACACACTTTATACCACAAGCTAATACAAGGATCAGTTATTCGAGTCACTCGAATGCGCATGAATGCGTTGATGTAAGGACGAGTCTTTTTACTGAGAGGTAAGATAGGTATGCAGCTCACATGTGGTATACACGATATTTTTGGTTTTGTTGTGAAGCGTTTTTTACAGCAGTGTTGCCTTGCCACTATTAAAGTTCCGACTTCGTATTATAAAACTGCTAACTTTATTTCCATCAAATTATACTATATCTGCATTCCATGGCATAATGGTATTTTGAATAATGATATACCCATGGTAATTAATAAAAACACACTCAATTTCTTTTTAGGAATCATTATTTGGAACTTCACATGTCCTCCTGTTCTTATGTACCATCTTAGCCATTATTCAAACAATCAACTCTCAACCAGTTGCTCAAATTGGAAATAGTCAAAATCGTAGGTTCAAAGGTCGCCGCTAACGGAAAGCCAGTGAACCAATTTCTGTCTATACCTTATGCTCAACCTCCAACAGGAGACTTGCGTTTCAAGAAACCAGCCCCTCTACAATCCCTCCCTTCAGTGTATCAAGCTGTTAACACACCTGCCGCATGCTGGCAGAGTTCCGACTACCCTTTCCCATGGTATGACTCTTCACCAGGCAAGAACGAAGACTGTCTCTACCTGAATATTTGGACTCCTGATGGGGCAAATCCACAAAATAAGAAGGCTGTCATATTTTTCATTCATGGCGGTGGATTCAGATATGGGTCTATCAGACAAATGATTTACAATGGTGCACCATTGGCAGCTCTTGGTGATGTAGTTGTAGTGACTGTGAATTATCGACTAGGATCATTCGGATTTTTGACTACTGGTACTGAAGATGCGCCTGGAAATGTTGGTAAGTTTCCTTGTACTGATACTGTACTAAGAGTTATTAATCACTTGAAGGGAACCCTCACTCGCGTTGGTGTGAAGTTTGGTGGAATGAACAGGCCATCATTAGAAAAACGTTAACTGTTACTTCTCGCAACCTCTCATTTCCTATAAACTTTTAAAGGAGGTAATGGAGAGCGGGTCAGTTTTTCTTGCTCCAAATATTTATATATAATGGGAAAATACTTATTAAATGGATATACTCAGTTTGATTTCTTGAACTCGCACCACGAGTTCTTAACCCCTTTTTCTGGATACATTAACGCTTCAAATGTAAACTCTAATTTAATATAACAACATGCTCAATTGCTGTCATTTCTTTTTCATCACCCGAGTTCAATTCACTTAACTTTAAATGATAGTTCTGTGCTTTATATAAATTGCGGTTCCTTTACAGAAAGAGGTCCTCAAAGCAAATAATGGGTTGGAAATACTTCCTCTAGAGTCGTGATTCCCAGAGTGGTCTATATCGATCCCCAGTGGTCTACAAAGACCAGCAAGGGGTCCACGTCAGAGAAAAATAATTTGGGGGTCTATGATGTGTAAATGGGGGTCTACGATAGTGGCTCTCATCAAACCGGATCTCGAATTTAATTTTTACAGAAATTTTAATCAAGTGGAAATCAAATTTAGCTATATATTTAACAGATTTATTTACTAAAATTAATTATGTTAATTTGAAGTTACATACTGACAACATAGAGTTCTTTAAGACAAGGGCCGTCATTTCTGCGCTTATTGCCAAAATTAAGCTAAAGGAGTATAATATTGGACGTCTTGAATTCCCCCAGTTTTTCAATTGGCTTCAGATAATCTGCCAGGAGTATAAGGATTAAACCTACGTTCAACATTTAAATGCCCTTTATTCAGATATTGAAACTAGGTTTGAGAATATTTTGACTATGTATGGTAATACCACAATAGACATTGAATTCATATGGTCACAATGGAAAACAAATGTCAAAAAAACTGATAGGAATAGGCACTCGCGAAGAACTGAAAGTGAAGTTTAGAAACAAATGCCAATAATTTTGACTTTAAAAAGATATACCTGATACTTATCCCGAAATATGGAACGTCTTGAGAAAATTTTTAATTTCTTTTCCTAGTGAGAAGGAGTTCCAAAGCTGTTGCAATTCAAACAGAAATAAATAAATAAAATAAATTAAAGACTGGGGCCTTCTGACCGAGGAGATTTAGGGTTAAACATGACAAGAGTTGAGCCAAATGTCGTAAATTTGTTTTTGAGACACCAGATTCATCCCTCCCATTAAAAGCATTTGTCTACTGATAAATTATTTTAAGTGTGAGTTAAATTGTAGTTTAACTAACACTTTTTAAACACTATACTTCACTACAGTTAGAAATCTAAATCTTTTAAAGTAAGCAGCTCTATTTCAGCTATCAAAAAGACATTTTAGTCAATAAATCTATAAAAATGCAATATTAGGTAAGTAAGGACTACCACAATACGAAAAATATGGCAAGGGGTCTATGAGTGAAAATTTTTTTGAGAACCTCTGCTATAGAGGATTAGTAAAAGGGCACTGAGAGAACCCGTTACAACATGTAAAAAATGAATGAATCATAATCATATTGTATTTAAAATTGGTTAATGGTCGCAAAATGAATTACATGGTTGTTTGGAAACTAAATATAATAAACTAATGATAAACAGAATAACAATATAATTTTGAATAGGGAAATTTCTCAAATCTTTCACAGCTTGGTGAACAAGCTTTTCGTCATACTCATACCATAAGCAGGATCAAATTGTGCAATCTCTTAAAAATAATTAGGAAGCACCAATTTTTTCTATCTTGGTCGTTAAAGAGTATATTTTTACCTTATTTTTTAAAATTAGTGTAGAAAAATTGCAGAAGGGCTTCCTTCAAAAAAAATACTGCCTCATAGTTTCAAAGAATCAAAAACATAAATAATTTTAGATATTAAAAATGTCATAATTGTATTAGACGTATCAAATACATTTAAAGAATCAAAATATATATCGAATTACAGTATTGGTATTCTCCCAATTTCCAACATTGTTCGCACCAATCCATTACGAAATCTCTACCACAAATTCAACTCTTAGAAAAACCCAAATTGGGATTTTTATTTTCCTCTTTATACGAAGATCGAGATTTTACTAAAACAGGATTGTCTTTGAAACAATTTTGAGAGACTTAGCAACGGAATATTTTATAACA